>JAEOAE010000263.1:0-12111 GCA_036365155.1 Meriones psammophilus
GCCTTCTCCCCTTTTGAGGGAAAACCCTTGCTTTTTACCCGGCGACCCGCTTTTTAGGAGGCTGAGGGGTTTCAAGGGCTGGAGCCTGCGGTGGTCTGCTTTTGGGGCTTCCCACATGCCAGTTCTGTTCTGCTGTTTTGAAACCCCGGATGGAGGGCCCTGGGAACCCCCCTTCCCCGGCCCGTTCCTGTGGGCCTGAACTCGGGGAAAGGGGTCTTGGGAAAAACGAACAAGACCTCCTTTTTGGCAAAAGTCTTGGCGGGATGTCTTTTTTCTTACTGCAGCCACCCCCCTCTGCCTGATCTTCCATCCTGCCCAGACACTTTGGAGGATTCTTCCTTCCCGTGTTGGAACAACACCCAGGAAAGTGCAGACTATGGCAAATAAAAGGGGGCTGCTGCTCCCCTTTTCCGACCTGAGGCCCCCCCACCCTCGGGCCCCAATAAAGGGCCCAAAAATTTAACCTCTTCCCCAAACTTTAAACCCCCTTCCTCCTGCGAATTTTCCCTACCCCCCCTGAAACCCAGAAACAGTTGTTGCTTACCCCTTTCCCCGCTTAGCTCAGATGCAGCACCCGTGTTGGAACACAGGAGTTTGAGGAGAGTCTAACACGGCCCGATGATCGGGCAAGGAGAAAAGGCTAAGCCAGGGGAAGTCTTTGCCCCCTTTAACGGTCATTCATTCAGCTCTGGCTGATGCTCAAGGAGGACGTGGCTAGAACAGATCTTGACTCCGTGGTCTGCCTTAAGTTCCTTTGGGGCCCAGTCTCCCGTGTATGATTTCAACCATCTAAATATGGTTAGACCCTGCAAGTCTAACATTTGGGCAAAAGGAGACTCATCCTGCAGAAAGACTCCTGGAATGATTTCTGAATTTTCCCCTTTGTGGCAGGCCACAGAAGGTGTCAAGTTCCTCTTGGTTTTCCCCTGGTTCCACCTATTTAATCCCCATACACTTGTCCTACTGGAGAAATTTGACAGATTCCTAGAAAAAGGGTGAACCTTCAGAAGCATAATGGATCCCAAAACTTTTGGGAGAGGATACTGAAGTCATTTTCCCTTTATTTCAGGAACAACATTTGTTGCTGCCATTCATTTGGGTTCTGATCATTAGGCAGGGTTTTTCCAGAACACACAATTTCTGGACTGCCAAATGTGCCCGTTGTTCTTCAGGGTGTGGCTTTGCCCTAGATGGAGGGGAACAGTAACAGCTGACAGTTCTACCCCTGCCCTTATTTTTGCATCTCCTGTTTTACATGTGCCATAATTTTAACTTTTTCTTGCAGTCCCCATGACGTACCTGGGTGTACAATAGATCCTGTAGAAGTTATTCTGCTTCTTCCAGAGATCCTCTTACCATCCTGAAGACACAGGTCCATAAACACTGTATTTCCTTTGTAACATAGAACCCTTCGGATAGGGTCAGAGGTTTTCTGCAGCCAGATGTAAGCTGTGCTGCTGCATGCGTGGTGTGTATCAAATCTGAAATCCTCAGTTGAATTTTCCTTTCCTGCCTAGTACCACATGGCTGCTGATGAGAGCAGCTCGTATTTTTGCATGAGGGTGTAAGATACAAGCCCCCCTGTTTGTTTACTATGGAAGAGGTTGCCTGTATGTCCCCCTGGGTGCTGTGATCCCTACACAGTGCTTTCCCTTGCACAGCTGCCATGAAGCCCGGGAACCTTTGCATTCCTTGGAGCCAGAATCTGCTTGTTCCTTTCTGTGAATAAAGGGACCACTTTCCTCTGTGTTAACACACCTCCTATTTTGAGTTCTAGAGATTTTAACCTCTTTTTTTTTTTTTTTTTAAATTCCCGGGTTCACCCAAAATAGCACACGGGTGATTTTAGAACTGGAACTCTAGCTGTAGCTTGTCTTGTGGGGTCAACATGATGCTCCTGGGGCCAAAAGCAGTGTCTCTTAATCATTCATTTCTTGGGCTGCTCCTCCTCTTCATGCTCTAAATGCTCTCCACATGTGATATTTACAGTATCATGCGCCAAGAATGGCATCAGTGCTTATCTGGTGTCAGTCTGGTACTGCCTCTTGAGCTTAACCCAATCTCTGTATGAAGTTGGTGAACAGTCTTCTCCAGGGCCTTGATTACCTTTAGTGAATGAGGCTGTTGTTTTGCACAGGCTCCTAACAGATCCCTGCACTCTTAAACCTGCAAGATGAGATTATTCAGTGACTTCATATCAGAACAAATGAGGACCCCCTGGAATGAGTAAAATAACTGTGATTATTTGAATTGAATTCAGGGTGCAGATAGCTTTGAAGGGTGGGGTGAACTTTCTGAGAAACAATCAGCTGTAAAGTATAGAGCAAAAGTGATCTGATTTTCCCGGCATAAAACCCTGTGTTTTGCATGTTCAGGAGTCATGTCCTGTCTTTGGAGGTCGACCTATCTCGACAGCAATAAAACCTTTTTCTTTGCATCAGGTTGTGGGCTGGGGAGTGTTCCTGTGAAGGGTGTAATCCTGAGCTCCTGAGCAGTGAGACTCCAGGTCTTACATTTGGTGCTTTCCCAGAAAACAGAACTCAACAGACTGGGCTCAGAGGTCGGCTGGAACAGGTTAGTCTGATTTCTGGTATACCACTGTTTCTCTTTAGTCACCTATCTGGACCTTTTTGGTCATCTTCTCGTCACTCGATAGACAGACTTGTGGGAAAATCGGTTGACTGGGAATGTTCTATATGTTCTGTAGGGCTGGATGGCTGCATATATCCTGGGTATAGTAGTCTGGTTGGCATCGGTGGTCTCTTAGTTTCTGCTGATATCCATCCAAACACTTCTGGATTTTATAATCTCTGCTGAGAATTCTAGTGTGATTCTGATAGGTCTACTTATTATTTGAATGATGTTTTGGGATTAAGTGTCATGCATAGAACAGTTAATTTTCATGATGTCATCCCCAATAAAATAGAATCTCGTAACCTATGAAAAAGAAAAAAAAACACACTTTAATGTGTGTTGAGGGAATTAAGACAAAGAAGGGACTAATTTGAGGTAAAAAAAAACTATATATAAATGCTGCAAAATTAAAATACTTGTAATTCAATTATGATATTTTAGAATGCAACTGCATCAAAAAGTTAACTCCTGGTCCATTAATATACCCAAAATTTATGTAGCATTTTGACTTTCTTTATGATGAATAGTTTTTTTATAACTCCTATATGTCAGTTACTATTGTTTAAGTGATTTTTGAATAAATTACATGACATTATTAAAAGCAGAAAATTTGGGAGTTCTATGTGAAAAATGATTATATGCATAGTTTATTTTCCTCTAACTCTCTCTTTATAGGAAAGGTTTATGAGAATGATTTACAATCTGTGAGTCAATTAATTCAACAGTGGATGGCTAAAAATGGAAAATCGGGAATCTATCAGTGGCTTAGTCCATGGGGCTGGGTTTCCTCAACTCACCTTCATATCCGAAATCCTCAAAAAGAGGTTCTATAGTCAATGAAGAAATAGACTCCCACCAAAGCAAAGGAACAGGCAAAGAGTAAAACATTCCTTCTTCTCTGTCCTTGTATAGGTTTCCAGTAAGATGAGGCAAAGGTGAGTGGTTGGTTTTGCGTATGAAGATACAGATTAAAGGTGTGTTTTCAGCCTTACAGATTCAAAAAAGAAGTAGAAGCTACTCAAATAAGGAAGAGTGCTTCACAATTGTGTCCTTAATTTGGGTGTTTGCTTAATTCCACATGCAGTCAAGTTAAAAACCAAGACTCCCTGATCACCTCTTTTCAGCGAAAGATAATCCCATCTCCTCTTTACATTAATTTCCAAATAAAAGAATAACCCGGTCATAGTAATGCCTAAAAATAATTTAATGACGAGGGACAATGAACAAATTCCATATTTATCCTGATCATCATTGAAGCTAACATGATAGAACTGTCCTTCAAAACCGTCCAGGTTAGAAACAACTCTGCATCGCCGTTGAGCCACTCTACAACACACCTCCCCCATTGGGCAACCCCATTAAGCACAGGTTCCTCCCACCTGCTACGTGTGTGCAGGGTCCCTAGCTCCCGACCAAGCATGCTCCTTATTTGATGGCTCAGTCTCTCCAAGACTCCTGGGGCCTGGGTCCCGCTGTTTCTGTTGGTCTTCTTGTGAGGTTCCTACACCACCAGGGCCTTCATCTTTTCCCCCCAAAAAACTCCCGGATCCCCAGGGCTCTGCCCCTTTCAGGTGCAAGTCTGAGCATCTGTCCAAGCTCATTTCTGGCTGGAGTCTCTGAAACAATGGTCAGGTTAGGGTCAGGGAGCGGGGTTTTACAGTCCCAATTCTGGGCATTCTCATGTGGTCAAATATCGTCCAACAGAGCCTGATATTCTTCTTCTGTGAGAGGAGCCTCAGTGTTGGTTCGATCTGCTCCCCATGGTACATCTGGGTCCAGAGCGGCTGGTCCCTGTTCCTCTTCCACTGTTTCAATGGTTGCTCCCGGAAGAGGGTGGACAGGGCAGGAGTGCTGGATTCTGGGAGCCTCTGTGAAGAAGGTGGCCCGGTCTTAAAATCAGCCTTCGCACCGCCTCCTGAGAACCCGGTGTCAACAAGCTGTCCCGAGGCCTCCTGCTCAATGCAACATGATGCTCCAGGTGCCCTTTCCGGGCCAGGAGAGGCAGGCAGGTCCTCACCTTAGCTTGCTCCCTCCAGCGCCCCTTTGCCTGCCTTTCTGTTCTGGAACCATATGTGCGGTGTCCTCAGGCAAACCTGTGCTCAGTGCCAGTTGCACCCCCTGGCATAGTCTGGAGATGGAGAGATCTCAAAGCTTACTAGCATGCTGATCTGTGCTGGGCTAAGCCCGGGGTTGAGGCCTTCTCCATTCTGAGGGGCCTCTTGCTTGGCCTGTACCCTGGCGACAAGCTTTCAGGAAGGCTGTTGGGAGGCTTCATGGCTGGAGCCTGCGGTGGTCTGCTTTGAGGTCTTCCTCGACATGCCAGTTCTAGTTCTGCGGTTTTGAAACCACACGCGGATGGAGGACTCTGGAACCCCAATTCCTGGCCAGTTCCTGCCTGGTCCTGGACTTCGGGTAAGGTGTCTTTGGGGAAAACTGAGAGCAAGACCTCCTTCTGCTTGGGCCCGCCAACAGTCTTTAACCCGGGATGTCTTTGTCTTGCTGCAGCCACCCACATCTGCCTGATCTTCCATCCTGCAGACCCTTTGCAGAGTTCTTCCCCTCCAGGACAACAACCAGGACAGTACAGGCTATGCAAAAAAAAGGGCCTGATGCTCCCCTTATATACCGACCTGAGGCCCCCCACTCATTCAAAGGCGTCCAATTACAGGCCAAACCTGGAAAGCACTTCTGCTTCAAACTGTGAAACCCTTCCTTCCTCTGAGTTTCCATATCCCACCTAAAGCAGCCTTTCCCGAAACAGTTGGCCTTGCGTTCTCCCAAATTCCCTGCTTGGGTTTTACAGTACGCCTGTGTTGGAACACAAGGGGTTTGAGGAGAGTCTAAGGCCTGCTTCTGATGATCGGGCAAGGAGAAGAGGCATAAGCCAGGAGCAGTCTTTGCCTCTTAACAAGGTCATTCATTCAGCTCTGGCTGATGCTCCAAAGGAGGAAGGGGTAGAACAGATCTTGCACTCGTGTCGCTGCCTTAAGTTCCTTTGGGCTCCAGTCTCCGTGTTTGATTTCAACCATCTAAATATGGTTAGGACCCTGCAAGTCTAAGCATTTGGGCAAAAGTAGACTCATCCTGCAGAAAGACTCCTGGAATGATTTCTGAATTTTCCTTCAGTGGCAGGCCACAGAGAGGTGTCAAGTTCCCTCTTGGTTCCGCTGGTTCACCTTTTAATCCACCATACACTTTGTCCTACTGGAGAAATTTGACAGATTCCTAGAAACTGGATGAACCTTCAGAAGCACACAGTGTGGATCCAAGACTTTTGGGAGAGAATCTGAAAATCATTTCCTTCATTTCAAGGAACAATATTTGTTGCTGCCATTAATTTGGATCTCTGATCATTAGGCAGTGTTTTCCAGAAAACACATTTCGTACTGCCAAATGTCCTGTTGTTCTTCAAAGGGGTGGCTTTGCCTAGATGGAGGGGAACAGTAACAGCTGAGCAGTTCTACCCCCACCTTATTTTTGCATCTCCCGTTTTTCATGTACCATAATTTTAACTTTTCCTTGAGTCCCCTCAACAGTACCTGGGTGTCCCAAAAGATACTGTAGAAGTTATTCTGCTTCCAGAGATCCTCTTTACCATCCCTGAAGACACAGGTCCATAAACAGCTGTATTTCCTTTGTAACATAGAACCCTTGCGGATAGGGTCAGGGGGGTTGATCTGCAGCCAGATGCAAAGCTGGGTCCATGCAGTGTGGGGATCAAATCTGAAATCCTCAGTTGAGATTTTCCTACCTGCCTCATACCTCATGGCTGCCTGATAGGAGACAGCTCGTATTGTTTCATGAGGGCCTAAGCCTGCGGGCCCCTCTGTTGGTTTCCTGATGGCAAAAGGTTGCCTGTATTCCCTCTTGGGCAGTGATCCTAGACCAGTGCTTTCCCTTCACAGCTTCCATGAAACCCGGAACCTTTGCATTCCCTTTGGGGCCAAAATCTGCTTGTACCCTTCTGTACAAGGACCATTTGACTCTGTGTTAACACACCTCCTATTTTGGGTTCTAGAGATTTTAACCTCACAGTTTTTTGGTAAATGTGATTCACCCAAAATAGCACACGGGTGTTTGAGAACTGGGAACTCAGGGTGTAGCCTCTCCTGTGAGTTGGCATGATGCTTCTAGAGCCATAGCAGTTGTCTCTCTTTAAACATTCATCTCTTAGGGCGCTCCTCCTTTTCATGCTCTTTCTCTCCTACATTTGGGATTTGCAGTATCATGTGCCAATTTCATCAGTTATCTGGTGTCAGTCTGGTCGCCCTCCCTTGAGCTTAACCAATCTCTGTATGAAGTTGGTGAACAGTCTTCTCAGGGCCTTGAATTATCTTACTAATAGGCGGTTGTTTGCACAGGCTCTAAACAGATCCCTGACCCTTAACACTGCAACATGACATTATTCAGTGACTTCATCATCAGAACAAATGAGGACCACCTGGGAATGAGAAAAAAAACTGTGATTATTTGAATTGAAGCCAGGTGCTGATAGCTCTTGAAGGGCAGGGTGAACTGTTCTGAGAAACAACCAGCTGTAAAGTATAGAGCAAAAGTGATCTGATTTTCAGGCAAAACACCCTGTGCTTTGCATGTTCAGGGTCATGTCCTGTCTTTGGAGGTGCGACCTATCTGACAGCAATAAAACCTTTTGCTATTGCATTGAGTTGTGGTCTGTGAGTGTTTTCCCGTGAAGGGCAATCCGGCTCCTGAGCAGTGAGACTCAGGTCTTACATTTTGGTCGTTGCCCGGGAAAAAAAGCATGCCCTTCCTTTAAACCCCCAACAGACTGGGGTTAGAGTCGAGCCTTCGGAACAGGTTAGTCTGATTTTTGGTTACCACTGTTTCTCTTTAGTCACCTATCTGGACCTTTTTGGTCATCTGTCAGTCACTCGATAGACATATTTGTCAGAATATCGATTGACTGGGAACTGGAAGGACATTCAGTTCCATTTGGGGGGCTAGGTCCTGAATGGTCCTCCTCCCATCTGTTTCTCTTCAGAGACAGCTGTCGTGAGGGAACCTCTCAATCAAATTGTGGTACCACCCATAAAGGGGGTCCTTGTCAAATTCCTTCTTGTTCTTTTTTTCTCTATCTTATTGTTCTTTGACTTTCTTGATGGATGACTTTATTATAGGACGGCTGTGACTATCATGTCTTGGAGGTGAGATACAAAGGGACATATTTCTTTGAATATGTCCTATTCTCACTAGCCCACTTGGGATGATTGCCAGCAACTCTTGCAGGCCCTTTTGATAGTGAGGAAGGAGGCGGGTCCTCCTTTAGGCAAGAAAGACTTGCCAGGAATGGACAGGAGGCCCATCCTCCTAATGGATTGATGATGGCTTTCCCTCACCCACCCCCCAACCGATTACAACGTATCCGGGTAGGAATTCCTGCGGTCTACCTCAGACTCTAATATCATGTGTCCATGGGGCGCTCAAAGCTCACCAATTTGATGAAGGTGGGGGAGATGGTTCAGGGGACAGATGGAAACTCACAGCCTTTCTTTTAATGGCTGATGGAGGCATATAGCTGTTTACACCTTATGACCCTACCTCAGATGAGCATAAGGCAATGGTGACTATAATCTTTATAGACCAGTCATACAGATATTTGTGAAAACTCCAGAAAATAGAGGTTTACAGGAAAAGTCGTTAAGGATTTGTAGGTGCAGAAAAGGTTTTTACAGCGGGAGATGAAAGAAGAAAGGAAAGAAAGCAAAAGAGCAGGAAGTGAGAAAGAAAGGATAAGAGGCAAGACAGAAAGTTGACTAGATCCTGGCCACCACAGTGCAGTCATAATGATAGGGAGAGTTCCTGGAAATCAGAGGGGGCCCTCTGTCTAAAGGGTCAGTGTGCCCATTGCAAGGAGAAAAGGGCACTGGATCCAGGATTGTCCCAAAAGGAAGATGAAGCCTTGTGCACCTCAGGCCACAATCCCCCGGTAACTCATCTCCAATATGTGACAATATACTTACCAGCAGATTGTAAAGAAAATTGTTTTGATGCCACCGACAGCTGTTGCAAGAGATGGGTGAGCTCAGCTACGGAAAAACTCCCATCCTGCAGGTCAGTTATCTGGATATATATTAAAGAGGAAAGAGATGGCCTGAGGCTAGAAAAAAGACTGTATTTCATATTCCCCTTCAGGGACTACTGAACAGCTGAGGGAAATTTTGGTACAGCAGGGTTTTGCTGGCTGTGGATTCGGATTGCCAAGATGGCAGCCCTTCTGCATGCCCTTACAAAGGGCAATGACTCTTCCTTCTGGTGAAAGGATGAACAAGCTGCATTTGATAATATCAAAAAGCCTTAATATTGGGTCCACATTGGGACTCCTATGTAAAAAAACCCTTCCATCTCTAAATGGCTGAGAATCAGGAATGGCAATGCTAACACAGAAAATTGGACCCTGGAAGAGACCGGTGCCCATCTATCCTAACGCGTTCATGCCCTTGAGGTGTCATAAAGGGAGCCACCTGATTGCTGGCTCATGAATTCCCCCATGACACAATGCCAGACCTTGGTCTTGAATAATGATAAGTGATCTTGCTTTGGCTCAAGTATAAACCCTGCCACCATATTGCAGGATCCAGAAAACCAGCCCTAGTTCATGATTTTTGCAGGTCTGCAGAGGAACAGGGATTGCAAAAGGGATTGAAGGATCACCCCTGCCCAATACCAGGTAACATACTATATTGATGGGATCAGTTTTTTGAGAACAGGAAAGAAAGGCAGGGTCAGCAGTAGTAGATGGACATAAGGTACCCACTGAAACTGAAACTCATCAGGACAATAAACTCTCCCAACAGAACTCCCTTTGTCAGGAAAGTATAAGTGCTGTTCCCGGTCCCGATGCTCCCGAAAGAATATCAACCTCTCCATGAGGTTGATCCACAATTATGGTTAAAATTGAGGCAAAAGGGGGTGGTGGGAAGCACCTTGGAATGAG
Source organism: Meriones psammophilus (assembly GCA_036365155.1). Classification (NCBI taxonomy): domain Eukaryota; kingdom Metazoa; phylum Chordata; class Mammalia; order Rodentia; family Muridae; genus Meriones; species Meriones psammophilus. Next base: position 9,590 of record JAEOAE010000263.1, read on the forward strand.
AAAAACACCTGTGATTATTTGAATTGAAGTCAGGTGTAGATAACTCTTGAAGGAAAGGGGCAACTGTTCTCCCGAACAACTATCTGCAACCACCTGTAAACTATCTACAACCACCTGTAAACCATTTTACAAGCAGCTGTATCTACCTAAAACCAGGTGTAAACTATCTTCATGCGATTTTTTGTGAACAATCAATGTATAGAGAAAAGTGGTTTGAATTTCAGGTATAAAACCCTGTGCTTTGATATTCAGGCCATCTCCCGTCTTTGGAGGGGACCCTATCGCAATTGGAATAAAACTCTTGCTTGCATCGAAATTGTGGTCTATGAGTGTTCCTGAAGGGCACAATCCTGAGCTCTTGGGGCAGTGAAATCTCCCGGTCTTACAACATGAAACTAAGATGCTTTTGAATCCATTTTTTTGGCGGTGAAGCAGATTATAAAATGGAACCTCTTTCCCCGCTACACAACAGACAGGTTTAATTTTTAGACCATTCAAAGAAGTCATAAAATGTAAACATGAACAAAAAACAATCCAGAAAAGATAATCATCATGAGGTGTCCCAGAAGAGAAAGACATACACGATACACCCCACTTTAATGGATTTGACCTATAAGATAGGATAAATACTAAAATCTGTACAATTAAAGAAGATAAATTAGAAAGAGGACCTGGGAAGATGATCAACCCCACTTAGAAAGACCAATGGGATGGATATAGGCAAAAAAAGAAACAGGACAGAAGCCCACCCCAGAGGACCATGAAAGACTCTCCTAGCAGTATATATCAAAGCAGATGCTGAGACTTTTTTTAAACAAACCTTGGGCAGATCACAGGAATCATATGAAAGAAGGAGGAGTTAGGGGACCTGGGGAAAGGGCAGGAACTCTACAAAAGGGCCAAATATATCAGAGCACAGGAGTCTTTAAAACTGTTTCCAACCAAGGACCATGTATGCCTATAACCCAGCACCCTTTTCTAAACCCTGACACCTTATTGTTAGATTCAGAAATCCAGCCCCCGGAGCATGATTGTTTGGTTATAGCAGAGAACAGGGGTGGCTAAAGGACATGAAAGATCAGCCTCTGCCCTACTGTGTGATGACATACTATATGGATGGGAGCAGTTTTGGGAGAATGGGAAAAAGAAAGGCAATGGCAGCAGAGTAGATGGACATAAGGGAATAGGGTCCAGGCATTGCTGGGGGGCACTTCTGCTCAAGGAGCCGAAATGATTGCTTTTTCCCAGCCATTAACTTGGGAAAGGGAAAGAAACATCTACTCTGATAGTCAGACACCTTAAAACAGCCCATGTGCAAAAGACCATCTATCAGCGAGAGGCCTGCTAACATCAGCCAGTAATGAGATAAAAATAAAAACGAATTGCTTGTTCAACGCCTTGTTGCTGCCCAACAAGGTAAGCATTATTCATTCCAGGGGCAGCAGAGGGGGCTTCTGAGGCAACAAAGGAATAAATGGCCGATCAGGAGGCCAAAGTAGGGTAGAGGGAAACTCCGTCCCAGTGGTACTTTTAAATGCTGAACTTTCCAGAGAAGAATGACTAAACTACTCAGAAAGTGACTTTAAAATTAATACGGAAAGGGGTATTTTACACCGACGTGGGGGGGGATTGACTCTAAAGGTAAGATCATTCTACCACAGGAAGACGCTGAGAGATTAATTACTCCCGATGCATAAGTGGACTTTTGGGCAAAGAATTGGCCATTTCCCGACAATCCAAGTACTGAACACTAAACCCCACCACCCTGACTCAGAGGACTAGGGGATGGAACCTTTCCAGAGAAAAATAGGTAAGAGTTCCAGAGCCCAGGAAGTGGCTGAGAGAACTGTGGAGCCTTTTGGAGTTAATGCAAATTTTGAGTTAATGGCATCTGAGCAGGGATCCAAACCTTTGGCTTTGGTATATTCCAAAGTCCAGTTTTTTTAAACTGGGACCTCGGGGGTCCTACAGAGCCTGCTCTGACCCTGGGAAAATGTGTGTGTGCAACCAAGTAACCAGACACAGGCTCTTTGTAACCTTGGTGAGTCTCCTACATGAGAAACTTCTTTTACTTTTCTGCCTACTTTAAGTGTTCCCGACTTCCATTAATTACACCTGGGTCAGCAAGGAGACTGGGGTCCTTCTCTTTTCACCCTGTTTTCTCTCTCTTCCAGCCCCTCTCGGGTGGTATTCAGGTGTCACTGCTGGCCAGAGACAAGGAACTAGGGCCTGGGAAAGCATTGGGAAGGGGTTTCACTGAAAGTAAAAACCCTCATAAAGGGGAAATTTCCTGGGTTTTGTGACACTTTTCAGGATGGGTAAGTTTTTCCCACAAAAGAAACCTCCTGGTCATTGCCAAAAAATTCTGGAAGACATTTTTTCCCCCAGTTTTGGGATTCCAAAGGTAATTGGGCCAGACAATGCAACCTTTTGTTCAGGTGGGGAGGTGGCGGTTTCTGGCTTGGGTTGGAAGTTCGTTGTCCTTTTAGACTTAATGTCCAGTAGAGAAATGAAAAGAACTC
>JAEOAE010001038.1:0-12508 GCA_036365155.1 Meriones psammophilus
CTATAGGTAAGACTGCAATTTTTCTTTCACTTTAAAATAAAGAGACAACTCTTACTTTGCTATTGATCCTCTTCTGTAATTCCAATTGAGAATGAGGAGGAATGAGGTGAATAAATCAAGCATGGTTCTAAGGGTCACAGAAGATAGTGATTTAAATTTTGCCTTAATAATAACATGACATTTCCAATAATATATATTTTCTGGTACTATATTTTAGGCTACAATTGGGATGACCAAAATATTGAAGAACATTTTCAAAGTTCTACAAGTAATAAAAGGTAACTTTATGTGCATGTTGATACAGATATAAATCTTAAATTTTAATGTGTCCTGGAAGTTTGCTGTTTTTTATTTGTTTGTTTGTTTGTTTGTTTATTGGCTGCTTTTTATTTTCTGTTTTTGAAATAGATTTTTTTCTGGGTATCTGTGACTTTCTTAGACTTGCTTGTTAGACAAGCCTGACCTCAAAATCACACCGATCTGCCAGATTCTGCCTCCACATGTGCTGGGATTGAAGGCATGTACCAGCACACATGGCTGTGTCCTGGAAGTTTTAAAGAAAAGCAACAGTGTAAAAACAGTACTGCTTTAAGTGTACTTATGATCATTAAAATCTCATAATTCCATGTACTTCAATGTCAGGTATCTGATTTGTGTTTACAAGGCACTCCCCTAAGATAGAAGAAAATAAAATAATATTGTAACAAAAATAACATTTGAATCATATGGACATTACAGCTACTGACTTGAACTGCCAATCTGTTTAGTCTCATTCTATCTACTCAGATATTGTAAGAGGTATGCACACTGAATTGGTGATCAGTATATGTCCAAAACCTTCTAATAAGGAAAACTTTCATAGTAGAACCAGTGTTACTCATTTTCGTGCAATAACATTGTATTTAGGGAAAGGAGCAGCTTATGAGAATCAAGAATATTGTTGTGGAGAAACCTTAATCCCTATATGACATGTCTATGATGAACAAAAAACAAACTGTGTTAACTCAATGTGGGAGTTTTTATTATTTTTGTAAATTAAACTGGTATATCATATGGCAAAATGATTTTAAGACACATGAGCACAGGTATATTTAAGAAGCAGTGTCCCTGTCTTTCTCCAAGAACAATTGATTTGGTAGTAGTCCCCACTGTGAGTAAATTTTCTGAATGTGATAAATGGTTACTGTTAATTGGTTTTGCAACTTCACTGAGAATTCATCAGCAAACTCATATTGCTGAAAATACCTATGAATACTAGGAATTTGGAACTTCTGCTTGTCTTGGATCACTTTGTAAATGAAGTCTCATTCATACAGTACGAAAATTTGTGAATGGGACTGCTGTGGTAAAACTCTGAATTCTTACAATACTCTTCATATATAGGAGAAAACCTCTTATAAAAAAATGATACTATAAAAGTGAGTCACATAAGAAATGCTCTTACCATCACAGGGATCTTCAAAAATACCCATAATGAAGGGAAATACCGTGAATGTAAATAAAGTGATAAAAATTTAAAATTGATTCTTCATAATTAGACCAAATTATGAAATTAATTCATATAGAAAAATATATTTACTAGTGTAATGAAATGACTGTGGTAAATATTTCACATGTGCCAATTTTATTTGCAGGCATGAAAGCAGTCATACTGAGAGAAACCCTTTAAATGCACTCTATGTGGTAAAGCCTTCCCTATATCACTGTTCTCCTATGGCATGAAAGAACACACACTGGAGAGAACACAAATGTAATCAATGTGGTAAAGCCTTTGCAGAAAACAGTTAATAAAAAGAACACACACTGAGAGAAACCTTATGAATGTAATGTGTGGCAAAGCCTTTGCAAAAACAGTCATCTCATAAGCCATAAAAGAACACACACTGAGAGAAACCTTATGAATGTAATGAGTGTGGCAAAGCCTTTGCAGAAAACAGTATTCTCTTTTATAAAAGAACACACACTGGAGAGAAACCTATGAATGTAACCAGTGTGGTAAAGCCTTTGCACAAAACAGTCATCTCATAAGCCATAAAAGAACACACACTGAGAGAAACCTTATGAATGTAGTGAGTGTGGCAAAGCCTTTGCACAAAACAGTATTCTCTTAAGCCAAAAAGAATACACACTGGAGAGAAACCTTATGAATGTAACCAGTGTGGTAAAGCCTTTGCACAAAACAGTACTCTCATAAGCCATAAAAGAACACACACTGGAGAGAAACCTTATGAATGTAATGAGTGTGGCAAAGCCTTTGCACAAAACAGTCATCTCATAAGACATAAAAGAATACATACTGGAGAGAAACCTTATGAATGTAAACCAGTGTGGTAAAGCCTTTGCAGAAAACAGTCATCTCATAAGACATAAAAGATCACATACTGGAAAGAAACCTTATGAATATACCCAACGTGATAAAGCCTTTGCACAGCAGAGTAGTCTCCGAAAACAGGAAAAGACACACAGTGGAGAGAAGCCTGGTGAGGGTAATTAGTGTGATAAAGCCTTTGCATGTAACAATCATCTCCTAAGACAACAACACATTCTGGAGGGAAACCATATGAATATAACTATGTGGCAAAGCCTTTGCACATAACTCTCCTAATACATAAAATAACACATACTGGAAAATGTCTGACTGTAACCAATGTGGAAAAACTTTTTGGACTTCAGAATAATCTCCACACTCTTGAAAGAAATCCTAATGGACAGAAAGTCTGTGAGAGTTTTTAACATGGTGAAACCATCCCACATTTGTATAATCTTCATCATCATGAAAGGATTCATAATAGAGGAAAAACTTATGAATGTGTTAAAATGGTGAGGCCTTGCACAAATCTAGAGTCATCATCATCATAAAAGTATCCTTACTGAGAGGAAGTCTGTTAGTATAAGCAAGGTGGAAAGGCGTTGTGTACTTTGGTGCACTGAGATGCAACAGAACTGTAAAACTAGCTCAATGGAAATGACCTCCCTTTTCTGAAGGGGAAGGGAAAGGAATAGGGGCAATAGGGAATGGAGGGTATTAATGTGGGTGAAGGGAGGGAGATTATGTTTGGAATGTAAAGTAAATAAACTTATTTTTAAAAAGAATACAATGAATGGTAAATATCAATTACATGCAAATGTATTATAATTTTTTTTTAGGAAGACTTATTGATAAACCTGATTCTCAACATTTACTGTTTTCAATTGCCTCACTTTACACAAGAAACTTTCAGTCCAGGGGATGAATATGTAGGGAATGGTGAACTAACACCAGCCAGGAAGTTCTCTGAGAGTAACACAACAGTGGTAGCCTGTAGAAGTTTCTTTGTGTACACATACCTATTGTTCCAGGGGTACTATTGAAAAACATAACAACCAACACTGAATTTTGAGATATGAGGGAGGAGGCTTTCTTTTCCATGTATGAACCTACTTCTGGAGTAGATGTGTAACCAGGTCAAGGGTGAGTTTTCTCTGCCTGACTTCATCTAGAGAGTGTCTTTAGACATAGACACCACCAATCAAATTTGATAGATGGCCTTGACACAGATCACTGATAACTCTCCCTCCCTTCAAATATAGCATAATTTGGATCTGTGTCCTTGTTTTTATTCATATAATAGGAATGTGCTGTTTAATGCAAATCGGGCATCCTTGAATTGCCTAGCATTAAACAATTATCTACACCTATGCTTGGAGCATCCCAGGCACTCCTCAAAGGATATAAGCCTGTTTTTTGTTTTCTGGAATTAAAGTTGAACCTACTTTCTAAGGTGGTTCCCAGAGTGGCTGACCACAGTTATGCTTTGCGGGCTTTCCAAGCTTAATCTTAATTCTGCCCCTTATGCCTTCCTGCGCTGGTGGGAAACAGCCCTCCAGGCAGCAAAGAGAATCACATACTCTGAAATGCCTGTGATAAAATGTTTCAGACTTCATAGCATTTCAATTTCACATGTTTCTGGATGTGAAATGGTCAATCAGTGTCTTGGGTGGGACTCTTTAAAATGAGTTATACTTAGTGTTTAGTTCACAGTAAGGTTGCAGGCAAGCTTCATGGTATGAAATCTTCTGAGGTGAGTACTGGCCTATGGAAAGAAATAAGAGCAGATATTTTATTTCTCTGTTTTTAATAGCTGAGCACTGTTCCAATAAGTTATGTGTGGATGGCAGAGGAGAGGAACTTCCTTTGAGTAGGCTAGGAAAGGGTATGGGGAAGATGGAGGAGGGTAGGACCAGTAGGAGTTTAGGAGTGACCTTCAACCATCATATATGATGAATAAATTGTTAAAAATAAAAACAATTAATAAAATAAAAAATAGTAAGAAAAAAAGAGCAAAATAGCAAAATTTTTAGTCTAGTTTGGGTAACTGTCCTCCCTCAAAGAGAAGAAAGAAGATATATAGAAAGAAAAGAAAAACATAATCTTTGTCTTTGTCACCTTTCTTCCCTGTGGGCTCACTTGATAATCATTATCCAATGGAGACCATGCTTCTCTCACTGAAGTTTATGTTACCATAGAAGTAGGATTCAAACCTGGAACTAATGGCAGAGGTTCCTAGTTAACATATCAAATCAAACCTACCTGACATTTTCTCCCAGCAATCCTTCAGTTCTTCCATGTTGTCTGGTCCTCCTGGCTAGTATAGCCCATGCAATACCCTGAATTCTCCTTCCCAGGGCCTGAGCTAACCTCACTTCCCCTTCACCCATATATAGGCAAACTATTTTGGCTACCCAGTCCTGTCAAGAGCCATTCAGGAGCAACAGCAAAACAGCTGTAGAACTCATGGAATGTGGCTCCCCTGTTAGCATAGTCACGAGGAGTTTGTCTTGGAGAAGCATAATCCTAAGAACTGCTTGTCCTGAGGACTTTGTGCTCTTATGTAGCATATCTCTGCTTGTTGCCCTTATGATGCCCATATTCCTCATAACATGAATTGTATGAAAACTCTAAGGAGGCTTCTAGCCCATCAGTGGGCGATATCACTGGCATTTAAAATTAACAATGTTTGATCTCTTTCCACCTGTTTACTGGAGCAGATTAATGAATTAACCACTGCCCTTGGAAGGAGCCATAGATGTAGATTGTTAGCAATGGCCATTACACTTAGAAAGAATTTGGAAAAATAGATTGTTTAACAAGGTCAGGGAGGATTTTTTTTATTACTGTTGCTCTATAGTATTACTTGAGATCTGGGATGAAGATACCTCCAGAAAATATTTTATTGTACAAACATGCTTTTATCAATTCTGGGTTTTTTGTTCGTTTTTTTTTTTTTTTTCCATTTGAAACTGAGAATTGTTCTTTCAATGTCAGTAAAGAGTTGTGTTGGTATTTTGATTGCAATTGCATAGAGTCTGTAGATTTAGTAGAGTGGCCATTTTTACTAAGTTTATCCTACCAATCCTGGAGCATGGGAGATCTTTCCATCTTCTGATATCGTCCTTGAAGTTTTTTTTTTCCATATAAGTCTTTCATTTGCTTGATTAGAGTCACACCAAGGTACATTATGTTATTTGTGGCAATTGTGAAGGGGTTTTGTTTCCCTAATTTCTTTATGAGCCTGTTTTTCTTTTGTATACAGGAAGGCTTCAGTTTTTGTTTGTTTGTTTGTATGTTTTACTTAATTTTGTATCCAGCCATTTTGTTGAAGATATTTATCAGCTGTAGGAGTTCCCTGGTTGAATTTTTTAGGTCATTTCTGTGTACTATCACATCATCTGCCATATAAGCTGGACTGGATGTGTAGAAAAGGAACCCTCCTCCATTGCTGGTGGAATGTAAACTTGTACAACCACTTTGGAAATCAATCTGGTGCTTTCTCAGAAATTTGTGATAGTGCTACTTCAATATTCAGTTATACCACTCCTGGGCATATATTCAGTAGATTATCAACCATACAACAAGGACATTTGCTCATCTATACTCATAACAATTTTTTATAATAGCTAGAGTCTAGAAACAACCTAGATTTCCCACGGCTGAGGAATGGATACAGAAATTGTGGTACATTTACACAATGCAATACGACTCAGCAATTAAAAACAAAACAAGGAAATCAGCAGGCAAATGGATGCAAGTAGAAAAGATCATCCTGAGTGAGGTATCCAGAATCAAAAAGACACTCATGGCATATACTCCCTTATAAGTGGGTATTAGTTGTATAGTATAGGATTAAAAAAAACTAAAATCTATAGTCCTAATTGAGCTAAACAACAGGGAGGACCCTAGGGAAGATGCTTAATTCTCATTCAGAAGGGCAAATAGGATAAACATCGGTAATGGGAGAAGGCAGGGAATAGGGCAGGAAACTACCAGAGAGTGCCTCTGAAAGAATATACATAGCAGTGTATTGAAGCAGATTGTTAGACTCATAGCCAAACTTTGGGCAGAGAGCATGGACTCAAATGGAAGATTCAGGAGATAGAAAGACCTGGGTAGGAGAGGTACTCCACAAAGAGGCCAATTGAGCCAAAAAATGTGGGCCCAGGGGGTCCTGTTCCAACCAAGGACCATGCATGAAGAACACCTAGAAACCCTGCTCAGATGTAGCCCATAAGTATCTCAGTCTCCATGTGAATTCCCTATTAAGGGTAACAGGGGCTGTCTCTGACATGAACAGAGTGGCTGGCTCTTTGATCACCTACTCCTGGGAGGTGCAGCCTTGCCAGGCCACAGAGGAAGAAGGTGAAGCCATTTCTGGTGATACCTGATAAGGTAGGCTAGGATAAGATAGTGGAGGAGGACTTCCCCTATCAGTGGACTAGAAGACGGGCATAGGGGGAGAAGAGGGAGGTAGGTTGTAAATGGCAGAAGATGAGGGAGGGGCCTACAGCCAGAATAAAATGTGAATAAATTGTAATAGACAATAAAAAAAAAAAAATAGGTTTTTTTTTTTTTCTGAGATGGCTGGTCTCAGGCAACTGTCTCTTAACAACAACTAGAAAGAATACTATTTCATCTCTATACATTTTCCTTTTTCCTGTAATAGGATTTATAATAAATATCCTTGATAAAATTCACTGGTTTGTTGTATATTTCTAGTATTATAATATAGAAAACTATTTTACAAATCAAATTTTGACATGTTAAGTGTGTAAAAATAGTTTATGAAAAAGTGGCTTGAATTTTCAAAAGAGCAAAGAATGATTACTCAAAACACTGGAGGATGAAAATGGAAGGAAAAATGATGGAAGAATAAATAATACATAAATAAATTAATATCTCTTACACAATAATTACAAAATTTTGAGGTTATTGAGATTTAAAAAATACACAGAATATTTCTCAAGTAAACTATATATCCTACTATTTATAGCCGTTCTGCACACACCCTGAAGTATTTATTTATATTATTCCTTTTTTTTGTCACTAAAATGTGTTCTTTGATATTTCATGTCACAACACCCCGATGTTCAGGCTCTAAAACAGACCATTCAGTTCTTATTTCAGGGTTACTGACTGCTTATAACCCAATTATGAGTGAAGTCAGACAATGTTAAATTCCTGTGTCTAGTTCACGTTACAATTTTTGCTTATACATTTTGACTTAATTCAAAATTTCAAAGTAAGTTGATTGCCTTTCTTGAAATTTTAAGTGTTACACACACACACACACACACACACACACACACACACCAAAAGAGGGCTGTATGGGAGATTTTGTAGGGAGGACAGAGATGTCAGAAATAATCTGATTATATTAAAATCTCAAAAACTTGTTTTCCACAAATTAAAAAAATCGAATATCACAATTTGTGCATCCATTTCTCCAATGAGGGGCATCTGGGCTGTTTCCAGCTTCTGGCTATTACAAATAAGGCTGCTACAAACATGGTTGAGCAAATGTCCTTATTGTGTACTTGAGCATCTTTTGGATATATGCGTAAGAGTGGTATAGCTGGATCTTGAGGAAGCGCTATTCCAAGTTGTCTGAGAAAGTGCCAGATTGCTTTCCAGAGTGGTTATACAAGTTTACATTTCCACCAGCAGTGGAGGAGGGTTCCTTTCTCCACAACCTCTCCATCATGTGTTGTTTCTTGAGTTTTTTTATCTTAGCCATTCTGATGGGTGTAAGGTAAAATCTTAGCATTGTTTTGATTTGCATTTCCCTGATGGCTAATGAGGTTGAACATTTCTTTAAGTGTTTCTCTGCCATTCGATATTCCTCTGCAGAGAATTCTCTGTTTAGCTCTGTACCCCATTTTTTAATTGGATTACTGATTTTTTTTGCTGTTTAACTTCTTTAGTTCTTTATTTATACTGTATATTAGCCCTCTGTCAGATATAGGGTTGGTGAAGATCTTTTCCCAATCTGTAGACTGTCGTTTTGTTCTGAGGACAGTATCCTTTGCTTTACAGAAGCTTTTCAGTTTCATCAGGTCCCATTTATTGATTGTTGCTCTTAGAGCCTGTGCTGTTGGTGTCTGTTTAGGAAGTTGTCTCTTGTGCCAATGAGTTCAAGGGTATTCCCCACTTTTTCTTCTAAGCAGTTTAGTATGTCTAGTTTTATGTTGAGTTCTTTGATCCACTTGGACTTCAGTTTTGTGCAGGGTGATAATTATGGATCTATTTGCATTTTTCTCCATGTAGACTTCCAGTTAGACCATCACCATTTGTTGATTATGCTGTCTTTTTTTTTTTTTTCAATTGAATGGATTTGGTATCTTTGTCAAAAATCAGGTGTTTAAAAGTGTGTGCATTTATGTCAGGGTCTTCTGTTCGATTCCATTGATCCACCAGTCTGTTTCTATGCCACTACCATGCAGTTCTTAGTATTGTTGCTCTATAGTACAGCTTGAGATCAGGGATGGAGATACCTCCTGAAGATCTTTTACTGTAGAGAATTGTTTTAGCAATTCTGGGTTTCTTGTTGTTCCATATGAAGGTGAGAATTTTTCTTTCAAGGTCTGTAAAGAATTGTGTTGGTAATTTGATGGGAATTTCACTGAATCTGTAGATTGCTTTTGGCAAGATGGCCATTTTTACTGTTAATCCTGCCAACCCATGAGCATGGGAGCTCTTTGTTGAGGTATTTGATCCACTTTGACTTTATTTTTGCAAAGGGTGAAAAATATGGGTCTTTTTGCATTTTTCTACATTTAGACATGCAATTACAACAGCATCATTGGTCAAAGATGCTCTATTTTTTCCATTGTATCATTTCGGGATCTTTGTCAAAATCAAGTATCCAGAGTTGTATGAGTTTATTTCTGGGTCTTCTGTTTGATTCTATTGATACACCATTCTGTTTCTATGCCGGTAACATGCAGTTTTGATTATTGTTGTGCTATAGTACATCAGGGATGGAGATACCTCCAGATGATTTGTTATTGTACAAGATGATTGTTTTAGCAATTCTGTTTTTTTTTTTTTTTCCATATGAGATTGAGAATTGTTCTTTCAAGTTCTGTAAAGAATTGTGTTGGTATTTGGAAGGAAATTGCATTGAATCTGTATATTGCTCTTGGCAGGATAGTCATCTTTACCATGTTAATCCTGACAGTCCTTGAGCAAGGGATCTTTCTATCTTCTGATATCGTCATCTATTTCTTTCTTCAGAGACTTCAAATTATTTTTTTTATGGAGGTATTTCACATGCTCTGATTCTGTAAAAATTTCGAAATAATACAGAAATTTGTCTCATGTATGATCTTTCCTATTATTTTTGTATGTTCTGTTGTTATTATCCTAATGAAAATATTGTAAATTAACCACATTTAAGAGCATTAGCTGATTTTCCAGAGAATCAGTGTTCAGTTCCCCACATCCACATTGCAGCTCACAACCATCTGCAACTCATTTTAGGGGATTTGGCCCACTCACAGAGATATACATGGACAGAAAACATCAATGTATATAAAATATATAACAATAAATCATTTAAAATTAACTATATAATAAAATTACTTTTTGAGCTTCATTTCCTTATACTTTTATTCAATTATTAATAGTAATTTCTTAACCTTTTATATAATCTAAAACATTTATAGACTTTTGTGTAATATTTCTTTCTGTGCTGGCCAGTTTTATATCAGTTTGAAAAAAAACTATAGTCACTGCATTGGAGGAAGACACAACAGAATAAACCCCTCAATAAGATGGGCAAGCCTGTAGTGTATTTTCTTAACCATTGATTGATGTGAGAGGGCCCAGTCATTTGAGGATGGGACCAACCCTGGGCAGGTGGCCCTGGGTTTCATAATAATGCAGGCTGTGCAACCACCAGTGAGCAAGCCAATAAACAGCACTCATCCATGACCTCTGGATCAGAGTTCCTACCTCCACTTCCTGCTATGCTTTAGTTCCTGTCTGGACTTTGTCCCATAAAGAACAGTGATGAAAAAGTGTAAGCCAAATGTGCTAGATATATTTACATCAACTTGAGATGCTAAAGTCATCTGAGAGGATGCAACATCAATGAAGAAAATGCATAAGATTGGCTTGTAGGCAAGCATGAGGGACATTTTTTTTTCAATCATTGACTGATGGGGGATGGCCCAGCCTAGGGTGAGTGGGGCCATTCAAGGGTTGTTGGTCCTGAATTCTATTAAAGAGCAGGCTGAGAAAGTCATTCTGAGTCACCCAATAAGTAAACTTTGTGGCCTCTGTTTCACCCCCTGACATCATGTTCTGGCCCCATTTTATTTCCTGTCCTGACTTTTTTCAGTGTTGGACTATTAAGTGGGAGTATAGTCATGATAAATTTTTTTCTCCCCAGTTTGTTTTTAGTCATGGTGTTTCATCATAGCAATAGTAACCATAATAAAGTCACCAAATAAACCCTTTCCTCCACAATTTCCTCACCAAACAACAAATAGATGTAATGAAAACACTTTGTTTAGGGAATTGTGTGTGTAAGTGTGTGTGTGTGTGCTTCATGTGTTAGCTCATTGTTACCTTTGTACTTATTTATTTTGTTTATTTGTTTGTTTTTTGAGAAAGGTTATCTCTAATTCTACATAACCCTGACAGTTTTGGAAGTTACTGTGTAGACCATGCTGAGCTAGACTTTGCAGAGATCTGCTTATATCTGCTTGAATTCTGGGAATAAAGGCATGCACTACAATTTCCAGATAAACTTCTCTCTCTCTCTCTCTTCTTTCCATCATTTTTTATTTGTATTTCTGATTTTTGATTTACAACTTTTGATTTTTGATTTGTATTTCTGGCTCTCCTGAAACTCTATGTAGACCAGGCTGGCCTTAATCTCAGGGATCCATTTGCCTCTGCCTCTTGGGTGGTGGATGTGATTAATGGTGTGAACCATCAAACCTATCTTCCATGTTTTTTTTAAATAATGTTTTATTATGTTTAACATATTATTTTTTAATTTAACATAATTTATGTATATATTTATTTATTAAAGTTTATTCACATTGCATCCCCATTGCAGCTCACTACCTCATCACCTCCCAGTTCTACCTACCCTCCCTCATCTCTCCCTATGCTCTTTCCATAGTTCCCTGAGAGGGGAGGCCCTCCCCAATTTTATCTGACCCTACCTTATCAGGTCTCATCAAGGCTGGCTGTATCATCTTCCTTTGTGGCCTAACAAGGCTGCATCACAAACGGGAAGGTGATCAAAGAGCCGGCTAGTGAGTTCATGTCATAAACACGCCCTGTACCCCTTACTAGGGAACACTTGTAAACGGAGAAGTCAATGGGCTCCTTTGAACAGGTGGTTTAGGTCCTCTCCATGCATGATCCTTGGTTGGATAATCATTTTCTTCAGGACGCTCTGAGCCCAAGTTTTTGACTCTAGTGTTCTCCTTGTGGAGTTCCTGTCCCCTGCAGGGCTTTCTGTCACCCTCTTCTTCCATAAGGATTCTCAGCCTCTGCCCAAAGTATGGCAATGTATCTCAGTATCTCCTTTGATACCCTGCTGGGTAGACTCTTTAGAAGGTCCTCTGTTAAAGGCTCCTGTCCTGTTTTATCTTCTTCTACTTCTGATGTCTATCCTCTTTGCCTTCTGAATGAGGACTATGTGTCTTTTCTAGGTCCTACTTGTTTAGCTTCTTTAGGGCTATAGATTTTATTATGTTTATCCTATATGATATGACTAATATCCACTTATAAGTGATTATATATATCATATGTGTCTTTCTGCTTCTGGGTTCTCTCACTTAGGATGATCTTTTCTAGTTCCCACTATTTGCATGCATATATCAAGATTTTCTTTTTTGTTTTTGTTTTAATTTTTGATTGGTATTCCTCTGTGTAATATACTACACTTTATGTATCCATTTTTCCGTTGAGGGACATCTAGGTTATTTGCAGATTCTGGGATTAAGAATAGAGCTGCTATGAACATGGTTGAGCAAATGCCTTTATTGAATGATGGGGCATGATTTGGGTATATGTCTAGGAGTGATATAGCTTGATCTTGAGGTAGCACTATTCCTAATTTTCTAATAACGTGACAGATTGATTTCTAAGTGGTTGTACAAAGTTACATTACCACCAGAAAAAGAGGAGGGTTCCCCTTTCTCCACATCCTCTCCAGCATGCATCATTGTG
>JAEOAE010003886.1:0-12742 GCA_036365155.1 Meriones psammophilus
GTGTCTGTGCTGTACAGTGCGACATATCACTTTACAGTTTTCCTGTTATAATAATTGAACGGTGACACACATTTGAGTTAGATTTACAAAGTTGTGCGCTTGCGTTTCTGTTCTTTCGATGGAATCTTCTTCTGTGCCATACAGTGGGATATAACACTTTTCAGTGTTCCTGTATTCCCCCAATTGAGTTTAGACCGACACCCATGTGAATTACGCTAAAAATATTAGTGGTTTGCGTTTCTGTTCTCATGATCGAAACTTGTTCCTGTGTTGTAGAGTGGGATATAACACTTTTCAGTTTTCCCGGTATTCCCAATTGAGCCAGCTTAATATCAACATGTGATTTGTTTACAAATTATTGCCATTGCAAAACTCTGCTCCCTTTTTCTTTTAGGGTTCTTCAGTGTTAGGTTAGGTTAGATTGTGTTCAGGTTAGGCTAGGTTAGGCAGGGTTAGGTTAATCTAGGTTAGGTTTAGGTTAGGGTTAGGGTTAGGGTTAGGCTAGGTTAGGGTTAGGGTTAGGGAGGGTTAGGTTAGGTTCAGGTTAGGTTAGGTTAGGTTGTGGTAGGGTTAGGGTTAGGTTAGGTTATATCACATTTCAGTTTTTCTCTTATAATAATTGAACAGGCGACACGTATGTGAAATAGTTTACAAAGTAGTTCTATGCGTTTCTGTTCCTTTGATGGAAACTTGTTTCTTTGCTGTATAGTGTGAGATAACACATTTCAGTTTTCCAGTATTCCAAATTGAGCGAGCGACACACATGTGATTCCGTTTACAAAGCAGTGCTTTGCTTTTCTGTTCTTTCTCTTGAAACTTGTTCCTGTGCTGTACAGTGCGATATATCACTTTTCAGTTTTCCTGTTATAATAATTGAACGGGCGACACACATTTGATTTAGTTTACAAAGTTGTGCTTTGCGTTTCTGTTCTTTCATTTGAAACTTGTGTCTGTGCTGTACAGTGCGATATATCACTTTTCAGTTTTCCTGTTATAATAATTGAGCAGGCGAGCGTATGTGAATTAGTTTACAAAGTTGTGCTTTGCGTTTCTGTTCTTTAGATGGAAACTTGTTTCTGTGCCTGTACAGTGGGAGATAACACTTTCAGTTTTCCTGTTATCCCAATTGAGCCAGCGACACACATGTGATTTAGTTTACAAAGTTGTGCTTTGCTTTTCTCTTCTTTCATTGGAAACTTGTTTCTGTGCTGTACAGTCACGATATATCACTTTTCAGTTTTCTGTTATAATAATTGAGCAGGCGACACACACATTGATTTAGTTTACAAAGTTTGCGTTTTATGCTTTTTTTTGCTTTTGGGTTACAGGGTTAGGCTTTCACATTTTCAGTTTTCTCTTATAATTATTGGTTATGGTGCATATCACGTATGTACATTAGTTTTACAATTTATATCGTTTCTGTTCTTTCAATGGAAACTTGTTTCTGTGCTGTACAGTGCGATATAACACTTTTCAGTTTTCCTGTTATAATAAATTGAGCAGGCGACACATTATATTTAGTTTACAAAGTTGTGCTTTGCTTT
The DNA here is from genome assembly GCA_036365155.1 of Meriones psammophilus. NCBI lineage: Eukaryota > Metazoa > Chordata > Mammalia > Rodentia > Muridae > Meriones > Meriones psammophilus. The sequence goes on from JAEOAE010003886.1 coordinate 1,545, forward strand.
TTCTGTTCTTTAGATGGAAACTTTGTTTCTGTGCCATACAGTGGGAGATAGGGTTCACTTTTCAGTTTTCCTCTTATAATAATTGAACAGGCGACACACATTTGATTTAGTTTACAAAGTTTGTGCTTTGCGTTTCTGTTCTTTAGTTGTAAATTTGTGTCTGTGATGTACAGTGGGATATGTCACTTTTCAGTTTTCCTGTTATAATAATTGAGCAGGCAACACAGTTTGGAATTAGTTTACAAAGTTGTGCTGCCTTTCTGTTCTTTTGATGGAACTTGTTTCTGTGCCGTACAGTGGGAGATAACTTTTCAGTTTTCCTGTTATCCCAATTGAGCAAGCGACACACATGTGATTTAGTTTACAAAGTTGTGATTTGCTTTTCTGTTCTTCGATGGAAACTTGTTTCTGTTCCCGTACAGTGGGAGATAACACTTTTCAGTTTCCTGTGTATTAATAATTGAGCAGGTGACACGTATGTGATTTAGTTTACAAAAGTTGTTTTAACGTTTCTGTTCTTTTCAATGGAAACTTGTTTTCTGTGCTTTAGGGTTAGGGTTAGGGTTACTTTTCAGTGTTTTTCCTGTTATAATAATAATTAGGTTAGGGCGGGTTTGTATGTGGATTAGGTTTACAAAGTTGTGGTTAGGGTTGCGTTTAGGGTTCTTTAGGATTAAACTTGTTCTGTAGGGTTGGGGTTGGGAATAACACTTTTCAGTTTTTCTCTTGTAATAATTGAACAGGCGACAAACATGTATTTAGTTTACAAAGTTGTGCTATGCGTTTCTGTTCTTTTGATGGAAACTTGTTTCTGTGCTGTACAGTGCGATATATCACTTTTCAGTTTTCTGTTATAAAAATTGAGCGGCGACACACATGTGATTTAGTTTACAAAGTTGTGCTGCGTTTCTGTTCTTTTATTTGAAACTTGTTTCTGTGCTGTTAGTGCGACATATCACTTTTCAGTTTTCCTGTTATAATAATTGAACAGGCGACACACATGTGATTTAGTTTACAAAGTTGTGCTTTGGGTTTCTGTTCTTTTTTTGAAACTTGTTTCTGTTGGTGTACAGTGCGATATATCACTTTTCAGTTTTCCTGTTATAATAATTGAAAGGGCGGTTAGGGTTTAGTTTACAAAGTTGTACTTTGGTTTTCTGTTCTTTACGTTGGTTACTTGTTTTCTGTGCTGTACAGTGGGATATATCACTTTTCAGTTTTCCTGTTATAATAATTGAGCAGGCGTTACGTATGTGAATTGTTTTACAAAGTTGTGTTTGCGTTTCTGTTCTTTCGTTGGAAACTTGTTTCTGTTCTGTTAGTGGATATATCACTTTTCAGTTTTCCTGTATTAATAATTGGGTAGGTTAGCGACACACATTTGATTTAGTTTACAAAGTTGTGCTTCTTATTTTTAGGTTTTCTTTTAGGGTTACTTGTTTCTGGGTTAGGTTAGGTTACAGTTAGGATATATCACTTTTCAGTTTTCCTCTTATAATAATTGTGCAGGCGACACGTATGTGATTAGTTTACAAAGTTGTGCTTTGCGTTTCTGTTCTTTAGGGTTAAACTTGTTTCTGTGCTGTACAGTGGGAGGATATCACTTTTCAGTTTTCCTGTTATAATAATTGAGCAAGGCGACACACATTTGATTTAGTTTACAAAGTTGTGCTTTGCGTTTCTGTTCTTTACGTTTTTAAACTTGTTTCTGTGCTGTACAGTGCAATATATCACTTTTTCAGTTTTCCTGTTTTTAATAATTGAGCAGGCGACACATTATGTGATTTAGTTTACAAAGTTTGTGCTTTGCGTTTCTGTTCTTTAGTTGGAAACTTGTTTCTGTGCTGTACAGTCACGATATATCACTTTTCAGTTTTCCTGTTATAATAATTGAGCAGGCGACACGTATGTGAATTAGTTTACAAAGTTGTGCTTTGCGTTTCTGTTCTTTCGATGGAAACTTGTTTCTGTGCTGTACAGTTAGATATATCACTTTTCAGTTTCCTGTTATAATAATTGAACGGGCGACACACATTTGATTTAGTTACAAAAGAGTTGTGCTTTGCGTTTCTGTTCTTTAGTTGAAACTTGTTTCTGTTAGGAACAACAGTTAGGATATATCACTTTTCAGTTTTCCTGTTATAATAATTGAGTTAGCGATTACATTTGATTTAGTTTACAAAGTTGTGCTTTGGGTTTCTGTTCTTTCGTTTGAGGGTTTGTTGTCTGTGCTGTACGGTTGCGATATATCACTTTTCAGTTTTCCTGTTATAATAATTGAGCAGGCGACTGCGTATGTGAATTAGTTTACAAAGTTGTGCTGCGTTTCTGTTCTTTTCGTTGAAACTTGTTTCTGTGCAGTACAGTGGGATATATCACTTTTCAGTTTTCCTGTTATAATAATTGAGCGGCGACACACATGTGAATTAGTTTACAAAGTTGTGCTTTGCTTTTCTGTTCTTCGTTGGAAACTTGTTTCTGTGCTGTACAGTGTTATAACACTTTTCAGTTTTTTCCTGTATTAATAATAATTGAGCACATGGCGTTTACAAATTATGTGATTTGTTCTTTTACAAATTGTTGTGCTAGCAATTTTCTGTTCAGTTTTCGTTGGAAAATTTGTTTCTGTGTTGTTACAGTGCGTTTATATCACTTTTCAGTTTTCCTCTAACATAATTGAGCAGGTTAGGGTTATGTATGTGATTTAGTTTACAAAGTTGTGTTTTGGTTTCTGTTCTTTAGGGTGTAAGGGTTGTTTCTGTTGTGCAGTTAGGGTTATATCACATTTCAGTTTTCCTGTTATAAGGGTTAGTTAGCGTTATGGATTTAGTTTACAAAGTTGTGCTTTGGGTTTAGGTTCTTTTAGAGTTAGAAACTTGTTTCTGTTCTGTACTGTTAGGAATATCACTTTTCAGTTTTCCTGTTATAATAATTGAACAGGCGACACATGTGAAATGGTTTACAAAGTTGTGCTTTGCGTTTCTGTTCTTTTAGTTTGAAACTTGTTTCTGTGCTGTACAGTGCGATATATCACTTTTCAGTTTTTCCTGTTATAATAATTGAGCAGGCGAACGTATGTGATTTAGTTTACAAAGTTGTGCTTTGCGTTTCTGTTCTTTCTTTGAAACTTGTTTCTGTGCTGTACAGTGGGATATATCACTTTTCAGTTTTCCTGTTATAATAATTGAGCAGGCGACACATATTTGATTTAGTTTACAAAGTTGTGGTTTTGGTTTCTGTTCTTTAGTTTGAAACTTGTTTTTTAGGGTTGTACAATTGCGATATATCACTTTTCAGTTTTCCTGTTATAATAATTGGCAGGCGACACGTATGTGAATTAGTTTACAAAGTTGTGCTTTGCGTTTCTGTTCTTTCGATGGAAACTTGTTTCTGTGCTGTACAGTTAGGATATAACACTTTTCAGTTTTCCTGTTATTCCCAATTGAGTTAGGCGTGCATTATGAAATTGTTTACAAAGGGTTAGTGATTTGCTTTTCTGTTCTTTCATTGGAAACTTGTTTCTGTTAGAAACAAGTTAGGTTTAGGGTTAGGGTTAGGGTTAGGTTTTAGGGTTAGTGGTTAGGGTTAGGGTTAGGGTTAGGGTTAGGGTTAGGGTTAGGGTTAGGAGTTAATTTACAAGGTTAGGGTTAGGGTTAGGGTTAGGGTTAGGGTTAGGGTTAGGGTTAGGTTTAGGGTTAGGGTTAGGTTAGGGTTGGTTGAGGGTTATATCACATTTCAGTTTTTCTCTTATAATAATTGAACAGGCGACATGTATGTGAATTAGTTTACAAAGTTGTTCTTTGCGTTTCTGTTCTTCGATGAAACTTGTTTCTGTGCTGTACAGTGTGATATATCACTTTTCAGTTTTCCTGTATTCCAAATTGAGCGGCGACACACATGTGATTAGTTTACAAAGTTGTGCTTTGCGTTTCTGTTCTTTCGTTTGAAAATTTTGTTTCTGTGCTGTACAGTGGGATATATCACTTTTCAGTTTTCCTGTTATAATAATTGAGCAGGCGACACACATTTGATTTAGTTTACAAAGTTGTGCTTTGCGTTTCTGTTCTTTTGTTGGAAACTTGTTTCTGTGCTGTACAGTGGGAGATATATCACTTTTCAGTTTTCCTGTTATAATAATTGAGCAGGCGACGTATGTGATTTAGTTTACAAAGTTGTGCTTTCTGTTTCTGTTCTTTTAGTTTGAAAACTTGTTTCTGTGCTGTACAGTGGGATATATCACTTTTCAGTTTTTCCTGTTATAATAATTGAGCAGGCGACACATGTGATTTAGTTTACAAAGTTGTGCTTTTGCGTTTCTGTTCTTTCGTTGGAAACTTGTTTCTGTGCTGTACAGTGCGATATATCACTTTTCAGTTTTCCTGTTATAATAATTGAGGCAGGCGACACATTTATGTGATTTAGTTTACAAAGTTGTGCTTTGCGTTTCTGTTCTTTTCGTTGGAAAACTTGTTTCTGTGCTGTACAGTGGGATATATCACTTTTCAGTTTTCCTGTTATAATAATTGAGCAGGCGACACACATTTGAATTAGTTTACAAAGTTGTGCTTTGCGTTTCTGTTCTTAGATGGAAACTTGTTTCTGTGCTGTACAGTGGGATATATCACTTTTCAGTTTTTCCTGTTATAATAATTGAACAGGCGACACACATATGAATTAGTTTACAAAGTTGTGCTTTGCGTTTCTGTTCTTTTCGATGGAAACTTGTTTCTGTGCTGTACAGTGGGATATATCACTTTTCAGTTTTCCTGTTATAATAATTGAGCAGGCGACACACATGTGATTTAGTTTACAAAAAGTTGTGCTTTGCGTTTCTGTTCTTTAGTTGGAAACTTGTTTCTGTGCTGTACAGTGCGATATAACACTTTTCAGTTTTTTCCTGTATTAATAATTGAGCAGGCGACACACATGTGATTTAGTTTACAAAGTTGTGCTTTGCGTTTCTGTTCTTTTGTTGGAAACTTGTTTCTGTGCTGTACAGTGCGATATATCACTTTTTCAGTTTTCCTGTATTAATAATTGGTTAGGCGACACACATGTGATTTAGTTTACAAAGTTACTTTGCGTTTCTGTTCTTTTATTTGGAAACTTGGGGTTGTGGTTAGGGTTAGGATAAGTTAGGGTTAGGGTTAGGGTTAGGGTTAGGGTTAGGAGTAGGGTTAGGGTTAGATTTAGTTTAGGGTTAGGTTAGGGTTAACCAGTTAGGTTTAGGGGTTAGGGTTAGGGTTAGGGTTAGGGTTAGGGTTAGGGTTAGGGTTAGGGTTAGAGTTAGGGTTAGGGTTGGTAGGTTGGGTTAGGGTTAGGGTTAGGGTTAGAGGTTAGGGTTAGGGTTAGTTAAAAGGTTAGGGTTAGGGTTTCAGTTAGGGTTTAGTTGGTTATATCATTTCAGTTTTCCTCTTATAATAATTGAACAGGCGACACGTATGTGAAATAGTTTACAAAGTTGTTCTTTGCGTTTCTGTTCTTTTGATGGAAACTTGTTTCTGTTGCTGTACAGTGCTGATATATCACTTTTCAGTTTTCCTATTATAATAATTGAGCAGGCGACACGTATGTGATTTAGTTTACAAAGTTGTGCTTTGCGTTTCTGTTCTTTCGTTTGAAACTTGTTTCTGTGCTGTACAGTGCGATATATCACTTTTTTCAGTTTTCCTGTTATAATAATTGAGCAGGCGACACACATTTGATTTAGTTTACAAAGTTGTGCTTTGCGTTTCTGTTCTTTAGTTGGAAACTTGTTTCCTCTGTGCTGTACAGTGCGATATATCACTTTTCAGTTTTTCCTGTTTTTAATAATTGAGCAGGCGACACGTATGTGAATTAGTTTACAAAGTTGTGCTTTTTTGTTTCTGTTCTTTTCTTGAGTTGTTTTTGTTTCTGTGCTGACAGTATCACTTTTCAGTTTTCCTGTTATAATAATTGAGCAGGTGACACGTATGTGACATTAGTTTACAAAGTTGTGCTTTGCCTTTCTGTTCTTTGATGGAAACTTGTTTCTGTGCCGTACAGTGGGAGATATCACTTTTCAGTTTTCCTGTTATAATAATTGAGCAGGCGACAGGGTTATGTGATTTAGTTTACAAAGTTGTGGTTTGCGTTTCTGTTCTTTAGTTGGAAACTTGTTTCTGTGCTGTTACAGTGGGATATATCACTTTTCAGTTTTCCTGTTATAATAATTGAGCAGGCGACACGTATGTGATTTAGTTTACAAAGTTGTGCTTTGCTTTCTGTTCTTTGATGGAAACTTGTTTCTGTGCTGTACAGTTAGATATATCACTTTTCAGTTTTCCTGTATATAATAATTGAGGTTAGGTTATGTGATTTAGTTTACAAAGTTGTGCTTTGCTTTTTCTGTTCTTTGTTTGAAAACTTGTTTCTGGTTGCTGTTTAGGGTTAGGATATATCACTTTTCAGTTTTTAGGGTTAGGGTTATTTAGGTTACAAAGTTGTGTTAGGGTTAGGTTATTTAGTTAGGGTTAATTTGTTCTGTTAGGAACAAGTTAGGGTTAGGGTTCAGGTTTGGGTTTCTTTCAATGGGGTTAGGGTTGTTAGTTTAGGGTTACAGGTTAGGGTTAAACTTAGCGTTAGGGTTTTTTCAGTTTTCCTGTTATAATAATTGAGCAGGCGACACGTGTGTGATTTAGTTTACAAAAGTTGTGCTTTGCGTTTCTGTTCTTTGATGGAAACTTGTTTCTGTGGTTACAGTTATATATCACTTTTCAGTTTTTCTCTTATAATAATTGAGAAAGCGACACACATTTGATTTAGTTTACAAAGTTGTGCTGCGTTTCTGTTCTTTAGTTTGGAAACTTGTTTCTGTTACTGTACAGTTGCGATATATCACTTTTCAGTTTTCCTGTTATAATAATTGAACAGGTTACACGTATGTTGAATTAGTTTACAAAGTTGTGCTTTGCATTTTCTGTTCTTTAGTTGAAACTTGTTTCTGTGCTGTACAGTCGATATATCACTTTTCAGTTTTCTGTTATAATAATTGAGCAGGCGACACGTATGTGAATTAGTTTACAAAGTTGTGCTTTTGCGTTTCTGTTCTTTTGATGGAAACTTGTTTCTGTACCATACAGTGGGAGATAACACTTTTCAGTTTTCCTCTTATATAATAATTGAGCCAGCGACACATTTGATTTAGTTTACAAAGTAGTGCTTTGCGTTTCTGTTCTTTAGTTGAAACTTGTTTCTGTGCTGTACAGTGCGATATATCACTTTTCAGTTTTCCTGTTATAATAATTGAGCAGGCGACACACATGTGATTTAGTTTACAAAGTTGTGCTTTGCGTTTCTGTTCTTCGTTGGAAACTTGTTTCTGTGCTGTACAGTTGCGATATATCACTTTTCAGTTTTCCTGTTATAATAATTGAGCAGGGTTAGGGTTTGTGGGTTAGTTTACAAAGTTGTTGTTTGGGTTAGGGTTAGGGTTAGATTAAACTTGTTTCTTGCCAGTTAAAGTTAGTTGGGTTATATCACATTTTCAGTTTTCCTGTTATAATAATTGAACAGGTTACACATGTGATTCAGTTACAAAGTACAAATTCGTTTCATTCTTTGTTGTTTGTTTCTTTCTGTAAGGGTCGAACACGTATTTTCAGTTTTCCTATTATAATAGTTTGGTTGGCGACACAGGGTTGATTTAGTTTACAAAGTTAGTGGTTAGCGTTTCTGTTCTTTTGTTTTAAACTTGTTTCTAGGGTTACAGTTGCGATATATCACTTTTCAGTTTTCCTGTTATAATAATTGAGCAGGCGACGTTATTGAATTAGTTTACAAAGTTGTGCTTTGCGTTTCTGTTCTTTAGATGGAAACTTGTTTCTCTTCAGTACAGTGCGATATATCACTTTTCAGTTTTCCTGTTTATAATAATTGAGACAGGCGACGCACATTTGATTTAGTTTACAAAGTTGTGCTTTGCGTTTCTGTTCTTCGTTTGGAAACTTGTTTCTATTCAGTACAGTGCGATATATCACTTTTCAGTTTTCCTGTTATAATAATTGAGCAGGCGACACATTATTTGATTTAGTTTACAAAGTTGTGCTTTGCGTTTCTGTTCTTTCGTTGGAAACTTGTTTCTGTGCTGTACAGTGCGATATATCACTTTTCAGTTTTCCTGTTATAATAATTGAACGGGCGACACGTATGTGAATTAGTTTACAAAGTTGTGCTTTGCGTTTCTGTTCTTTCGATGGAAACTTGTTTCTGTGCTGTACAGTGGGAGATAACACTTTTCAGTTTTCCTGTATTCCCAATTGAGCGTGCGACACACATGTGATTCCGTTTACAAATTAGTGCTTTGCTTTTCTGTTCTTTCGATGGAAACTTGTTTCTGTTAGAAACAAGTTAGGTTATCACTTTTTTCAGTTTTAGGGTTATAATTGGGGTTAGGGTTAGGGTTAGTTTTAGGGTTAGGGTTAGGGTTAGGGTTAGGGTTAGGGTTAGGATTAGGGTTAGGGTTTTAGGGTTTAGGGTTAGGGTTAGGGTTAGGGTTAGGGGTACGGTTAGGGTTAGGGTTAGGGTTAGGATTAGGGTAGGGTTAGTGTTAGGCTTAGGGTTATATCACATTTCAGTTTTCCTCTTATAATTATTGAACAGGCGACACGTATGTGAAATAGCTTACAAAGTTGTGCTTTCCGTTTCTGTTCTTTTGATGGAAACTTGTTTCTGCTGTACAGTGTGAGATAACACTTTTCAGTTTTCCAGTATAAAATTGAAGCGGCGACACACATGTGATTCCGTTTACAAAGTAGTGCTTTGCTTTTCTGTTCTTTGATGGAAACTTGTTCTGTGCTGTACAGTCACGATATATCACTTTTCAGTTTTCCTGTTATAATAATTGAGCAGGCGACACACATTTGATTTAGTTTACAAAGTTGTGCTTTGCGTTTCTGTTCTTTAGTTGGAAACTTGTGTCTGTGCTGTACAGTGCGATATATCACTTTTCAGTTTTCCTGTTATAATAATTGAGCAGGCGACACACATTTGATTTAGTTTACAAAGTTGTGCTTTGCGTTTCTGTTCTTTCGTTTGAATCTTGTTTCTGTGCTGTACAGTCACGATATATCACTTTTCAGTTTTCCTGTTATAATAATTGAGCAGGCGACACACATGTGATTTAGTTTACAAAGTTGTGCTTTGCGTTTCTGTTCTTTAGATGGAAACTTGTTTCTTTGCTGTACAGTGCGATATATCACTTTTCAGTTTTCCTGTTATAATAATTGAGCAGGCGACACACATGTGATTTAGTTTACAAAGTTGTACTTTGCGTTTCTGTTCTTTGTTTGAAACTTGTTTCTGTGCTGTACACAGTGCGATATATCACTTTTCAGTTTCCTGTTATAATAATTGGGTTAGGGTTACACGTTGGGTTAATTTACAAAGTTGTTGCTTTGCTTTTTCTGTTCTTTTGTTGGAAACTTGTTTCTGTTAGGGTTATTCATACAGTGGGATATATCACTTTTCAGTTTTCCTGTTATAATAATTGAGCAGGCGTTAATATGTGATTTAGTTTACAAAGTTGTGCTTTGCGTTTCTGTTCTTTCGATGGAAACTTGTTTCTGTGCTGTACAGTGCGATATATCACTTTTCAGTTTTCCTGTTATAATAATTGAGCAGGCGACGCGTATGTGATTTAGTTTACAAATTTGTGCTTTGCGTTTCTGTTCTTTCGATGAAACTTGTTTCTGTGCTGTACAGTTTGGGAATATCACTTTTCAGTTTTCCTGTTATAATAATTGAACAGGCGACACACATTTGATTTAGTTTACAAAGTTGTGCTTTGCTTTTCTGTTCTTTTCGTCGGAGGTTTGTTCTGTGTGCTGTACAGTGCGATATATCACCTTTTCAGTTTTCCTGTTATCCTAATTGGGTGGGCGACACACATTTGATTTAGTTTTACAAAGTTGTGCTTTGCGTTTCTGTTCTTCTTTGGAAACTTGTTCTGTGCTGTACAGTTAGATATATCACTTTTCAGTTTTCCTGTTTAATAATTGGGTTAGCGTTTAGTATGTGATTTAGTTTAAAAGGTTGTGTTTTGTTTCTGTTCTTTTAAATTTTTGTGCTGTACAGGGTTCACTTTTCAGTTTTCCTGTTAGGGTTAAATTAGGCGACACATTTTGTGAATTAGGTTACAAGGTTACAAACTTTGGGTTTCTATTCTAGGGTTAGAAACTTGTTTCTGTGCTGTACAGTCGACGATATCACATTTCATTTTTCCTGTTATAATAATTGAGCAGGCGACACGTATGTGATTAGTTTACAAAGTTGTTCTTTGCGTTTCTGTTCTTTCGATGAAAACTTGTTTCTTTGCTGTACAGTGCGATATATCACTTTTCAGTTTTCCTGTTATAATAATTGAGCGAGCAGGCGACACACATGTGATTTAGTTTACAAAGTTGTGCTTTGTTTTCTTTTCTTTAGTTGGAATCTTGTTTCTGCTGTGTACAGTGCGATATATCACTTTTCAGTTTTCCTGTTATAATAATTGAGCGGCGACACACATTTGATTTAGTTTACAAAGTTGTGCTTTGCGTTTCTGTTCTTTAGTTCGAAACTTTTGTTTCTGTTCAGTACAGTGCGATATATCACTTTTTTCAGTTTTCCTGTTATAATAATTGAGCAGGCGACACACATTTGATTTAGTTTACAAAAGTTGTGCTTTGCGTTTCTGTTCTTTAGTTGGAAACTTGTGTCTGTTCATTTACAGTACGATATATCACTTTTCAGTTTTCCTCTTATAATAATTAAAGCAGGCGACACACATTTGATTTAGTTTACAAAAGTTGTGCTTTGCTTTTCTGTTCTTTGTTGGAAACTTGTTTCTGTGCTGTACAGTGCGATATATCACTTTTCAGTTTTCCTGTTATAATAATTGAGCAGGCGACACACATTTGATTTAGTTTACAAAGTTGTGCTTTGCGTTTCTGTTCTTTAGTTTGAATTTGTGTTCTGTGCTGTACAGTGCGATATATCACTTTTCAGTTTTCCTGTTATAATAATTGAGCAGGCGACACGTATGAATTAGTTTACAAAGTTGTGCTGCGTTTCTGTTCTCTCGATGGAAACTTGTTTCTGTGCCGTACAGTGGGAGATAACACTTTTCAGTTTTCTTGTATTCCCAATTGACGGCGGCGACACACATGTGATTCTGTTTACAAATTAGTGATTTGCTT
>JAEOAE010000331.1:0-13112 GCA_036365155.1 Meriones psammophilus
TGTACTTTAGATGGAAACTTGTTCCTTTTAAGACAACTTAGGGTTAAGGTTAGGGTTAGGGTTAGGGTTAGGTTAGGGTAGGGTTAGGGTTAGGGTTAGGGTAGGGTTAGGGTTGGGGTTAGGGTTAGGGTTAGGGGGGTTAGGGTTGGAGTTAGGGTTAGGGGTTAGGGTTAGGGTTAGGGTATCCCTTTTTCAGTTTTCCTCCATAATAAGGGTTAGGGAGAGGGTATGTGACTTAGTTGACAAAGTTGTTTTGTGTTTCTGTTCTTTCGATGGAAATGTTGTTTCTGTGGGTTACAGTGCGGGATAATCAATTTTCCAGTTTTCCTGTATTCCCTAAATGAGCAAGCGACACCTCTAGTGATTCCATTTAAAAGTTGTGCTTTGCTTTTCTGTTCTTTTCGATGGAAACTTGTTTCTCTGCTGTACAGTGTGATATAACACTTTCAGTTTTCCTGTTGTAATAATTGAGCAGGCGACATGTATGTGATTGAGTTTTAAATAGTGCTTTTTGCTTTTCTGTTCTTTAGTTGGAAACTTGTTCAAGAACTGTACAGTCGATATATCACTTTTCAGTTTTCCTGTTATAATAATTGAGCGTTAAGCGACCGTATGTGAATTAGTTACAAAGTTTTCTTTGCGTTTCCTTTCTTTGATTGGAAACTTGTTTCTGTGCTGTACAGTTGGGTTATATTTTTCCAGTTAGGGTTGTAGTTAGGGTTCAACACAATTTTAGTGTTAGGGGTTGAATTAGGGTTTACAAAGTTAGGAGTTAGGGTTAGGGTTCTAGGATGGGTTATGGCTTAGGGTTAGGGTTAGTGTTCGGGTTATATCATTTTTCAGTTTACCTCTATTATTAATTGAAGGAGCAGTACACATGTGATTTGATTAGTTTACAAAGTAGTTCTTTTCTGTTTTGTTCTTTATTTGGAAACTTGTTTCTGTTGCCATACAGTGTGATATATCACTTTTCCAGTTTTCCTGTATAATCCCTAGGGTTAGCAGGTTAGACACAGGGTTTGATTTAGTTTACAAAGTTGGTGCTTAGGTTTCTGTTCTTAGTTGGAGGGTTATTTACTGTGTTAGGATTATATCACTTTTCAATTTTAGGGTTATAATAATTTTCAGTTTGAATTAGTTTACAAAGTTGTGCTTTGTGTTTCTGTTCTTTCGATGGAAACTTGTTTCTCTGCTATACAGTCGATATATCAATTTTCCGTTTTCCTGTATTCCTAATTGGGTGACACACATGTGATTTAGTTTACAAAGTTTTGCTTTGCTTTTCTGTTCTTTAGATGGGCTTTTGTTCCTTATTAGGAACAAGATAGGGTTAGGGTTAGGGTTGGGGTTAGGGTAGGGTTAGGGTTTAGGTTAGGGTTAGGTATTCTGGGTTAGGGTTAGGGTTAGGTTAGGGTTGGGGGGTTAGAGGGTTAGGTTTAGTAGGTTAGGATTAGGGTTAGGATAGGGTTAGGGTTACAAAGTTGTGGTTAGGGTTAGGGTTAGGGTTAGGGTTTGAGTTAGGGTTATATCACTTTTCAGTTTTCCTCTTATAATAATTGAACAGGCGACACATATGTGAATTAGTTGACAAAGTTTTGTTTTGCGTTTCTGTTCTTTCGATGGAAACTTGTTTCAGTGCCATACAGTTCGATACATCACTTTTCAGTTTTCCTGTATTCCTAATTGAAGTCACGACACACATGTGATTTAGTTTACAAAGTAGTGCTTTGCGTTTCTGTTCTTTATTGGAAACTTGTTTAACAACTTAGGGTTAGGGTTAGGGTTAGGAGTTAGGGTTGGGGTTAGGGTTAGGGTTACACAGTGGGGTTAAGTTTACAAAGTTGGGTTTCTGTGTTGGGTTAGGTTTAGGGTTAGGGTAGGTTTAGGGTTAGGGTTAGGGTTAGGGTTAGGTTTTAGGGGTTAGGGTTAGGGTTAGGGTTCTGTTAGGGTTAGGGTTAGGTTAGGCGTTATATCACTTTTCAGTTTTCCTGTATTAATAATTAGAAGCGGTGAAACGTATGTGATTTAGTTTACAAAGTTGTGCTTTGCGTTTCTGTTCTTTCGATGGAAACTTGTTTCTGTGCCATACAGTGTGATATAACACTTTTCAGTTTTCCTGTATTCAATAATTGCTAGGGACACACATGTGATTTAGTTTACAAAGGGTTAGTGCTTTGCATTTCTGTTCTTCGTTGGAAACTTGTTCCTGTGCTGTACAGTGCGATATAGGAGTTTCAATTTTCCTGTTTTAATAATTGAGCGGCGACACGTGTGAATTAGTTTACAAAGTTGTGCTTTGTGTTTCCTTTCTTTCGATGGAAACTTGTTTCTGTGTCTTACAGAAACGATATATCACTTTTCCCGTTTCCTGTTATAATAATTGGGCAGGCGACACATTATGTGATTAGTTTATAAAGTTTTGCTTTGCGTTTCTGTTCTTTAGATGGAAACTTGTTTTCTAAGACAAGATAGGGTTAGGAGTTAGGGTTAGGGTTAGGGTAGGGTTAGGGTTAGGGTTAGGGTTAGGGTTAGGGTAGGGTCAGGTTAGGGTTAGGGTTAGGGGGTTAGGTTTAGGGTTGGGGTGAGTTTCAGTTTCCAGTTTTTAGGTTAGGATTAGGGTTAGGGTTCTTTAGGGTTAGGGTTAGGGTTAGTAGTTAGGGTTAGGGTTAGGGTTGTTAGTTAGGGTTAGGTTATATCACTTTTCAGTTTTCCTGTCATAATAATTGAACGGTGACACACATTTGAATTAGTTTACAAAGTTGTGGTTTGCGTTCTGTTCTTTATTTGGAAACTTGTTTTCTGTGCTGTACAGTGCGATATATCACTTTTCAGTTTTCCTGTTATAATTGAAGCGAGGACACACATGATTTAATTTACAAAGTAGTGCTTTGCATTTCTGTTCTTTGTTGGAAACTTGTTTCTGTAGTGTACAGTCGATATATCACTTTTCAGTTTTCCTGTTATAATAATTGAGCGGCGACACTTATCCGAATTAGTTTACAAATTTGTGCTTTGCATTTCATGTTCTTTCGATGGAAACTTGTTTCCAGTGCCATACAGTGCGATATATCACTTTTCAGTTTTCCTGTTTATAATAATTGAAGGTAGACGACACACGTGTGATTTAGTTTACAAAGTTTTTTGCGTTTCTGTTCTTTAGATGAAACTTGTTCCTTTTATGACAACAGGGTTTAGGGTTAGGGTTAGGGTTAGGGTTAGGGTTAGGGTTAGCTTTAGGGTTAGGGTTAGGTTTAGGGTTAGGGTAGGGTTATGTTTAGTGTTAGGGTTAGGGTTAGGGTAGGGTTAGGTATTAGGGGCTAGGGTTAGGGTTAGGGTTAGGGTTACATCACTTTTCAGTTTTCCTCCCATAATAATTGAACAGGAGACACGTATGTGAATTAGTTGACAAAGTTGTGCTTTGTGTTTCTGTTCTTTCGATGGAAACTTGTTTCTGTGCTTTACAGTGCGAGATAACAATTTTCAGTTTTCCTGTATTCCTAATTGAGCAAGCGACACACATGATTCCATTTAAAAGTAGTGCTTTGCTTTTCTGTTCTTTCGATGGAAACTTGTTCCTCTGCTGTACAGTGTGATATATCACTTTTCAGTTTTCCTGTTGTAATAATTGAACGGGCGACATGTATGTGATTGAGTTTTCAAAATAGTGCTTTGCTTTTCTGTTCTTTCATTCGAAACTTGTTCCTTTGCTGTACAGTGCGATATATCACTTTTCAGTTTTCCTGTTGTAATAATTGAACGTTCGACGCGTATGTGAATTAGTTTACAAAGTTTTGCTTTGCGTTTCCTTTCTTTCGATGGAAATTTTTTTCTGTGCTGTACAGTGCGATATATAACTTTTCAGTTTTCCTGTTGTAATAATTGAACATGCGACACGTATGTGATTTAGTTTACAAAGTTTTGCTCTGCGTTTCTGTTCTTTAGATGGAAACTTGTTGTGCTGTACAGTGCGATATATCACTTTTCAGTTTTCCTGTATTAATAATTGTTGGGGTACTGTCACGTGATTCAGTTTACAAAGTTGGGTCTTTGCGTTTCTGTTCTTTAGGAAACTTGAGGTTAGTGTTAGGGTAGGGTAGATATTTTTAGTTTTCCGTTTCAGTTGCGGTTACACATTAGATTTAGTTTACAAAGTTAGCTTTTAGGTTCTTAAGTTGAAACTTGTTAGGGTTAGGGTACAGTTAGGGTTATCACTTTAGGGTTAGGGTTAGGGTTAGGGTTAGGGGTAGGGTTAGGGTTAGGGTTGGTTAGGGTTAAGTTAGGGTTAGGGTTAGGGTTAGGTTTCTTTATAATTGAGGTTAGGGTTACAAGGGTAGGGTTAGGGTTAGGGTAGGGTTGTTTTAAGGTTAGAGTAAAGGTTATATCACTTTTCAGTTTTCCTGTTAGGGTTAAGGGGGCAGGTACACATTTGGGTTAGTTTACAAAGTTGGTTGCGTTTCTGTTCTTTAGTTGGAAAATTGTGTAGGGTTAGGGTTAGGGTTATATATCATTTTCAGTTTCCTGTTATAATAATTGAACAGGTGACACGTATGTGAATTAGTTTACAAAGTTGTGCTTTGCGTTTCTTTTCTTTCGTTGAAACTTGTTTCTGTGCTGTACAGTGTGATATATCACTTTTCAGTTTTCCTGTTTAATAATTGAGCTAGGGACTCGTCTGTGATTTAGTTTACAAAGTAGTGCTTTGCGTTTCTGTTCTTTCGTTGGAAACTTGTTTCTGTGCTGTACAGTCGCGATATATCACTTTTCAATTTTCCTGTTATAATAATTGAGCAGGCGACATGTATGTGATTTAGTTTACAAAGTTTTGCTTTGTGTTTCTGTTCTTTAGATGAAAACTTGTATCTTCCTTTTACAGTGGTATATTACTTTTCAGGGTTAGGGTTAGGGTTGCAATAAGTTGGGTTTGTATTTAATTTACAGGTTAGGGTTAGGTTTAGGTTTAGGGTAGGGTAAACTTGTTAGGGTTGCGTGTTAGGGTTCAGTTTTCCTGGGGTTAGGGTTAGGGTTAGGGTTAGTGTTAGGATTACAAAGTTGGCGTTTAGGGTTAGGGGCTGAGGTTTGGGTTATGGTTACAGTTAGGGTTATCACTTTTCAGTTTTCCTGTTTTAATAATTGAACAGAGACACGTATGTGATTTAGTTTACAAAGTTGTGCTTTGTGTTTCTGTCTTTAGATGGAAACTTGTTTCTGTGCTGTACAGGTTCAGGGTGAGATAACACTTTTCAGTTTTCCTGTATTCCTAATTGAGTAGGGAGGCGACAAGTGATTCCGTTTAAAAGTAGTTCTTTGCTTTTCTGTTCTTTCGATGTTAAATTTGTTCCTCTGCTGTACAGTGATGATATAACTTTTCAGTTTTCCTGTTATAATCATTGAGCAGGACACACATGTGATTTAATTTTTCAAAAGTTGTGCTTTGCTTTTCTGTTCTTTCGTTGGAAAATTGTTACTTTGCTGTACAGTGCGATATATCACTTTTCAGTTTTCCTGTTATAATAATTGAGCAGGCGACAGGTATGTGATTTTGATTTACAAAAGTTTTGCTTTGCATTTCTGTTCTTTAGATCAAAACTTGTTTCTGTGCTTTACAACGATATATCACTTTTCAGTTTTCCTAGGGTTAATAATTGTCAGGCGACAGGGTATTTGGTTAGGTTTTACAAGTTAGTGCTTTGGTTTTCTGTTCTTTCATTGGAAACTTTTTAGGGTTAGGGAACAAGTTAGGGTTAGGGTTAGGGTTTAGGTTAGTGTTAGGGTTTGGGTTAGGGTTAGTGTGTTAGGGTTAGGGTTAGGGTTAGGGTTAGTGTTTGGGTTAGGGTTAAGGTTCCTGTTAGGAGTTATGGGTTAGGGTTAGGGTTAGGTGTTAGGGTTAGGGTTAGGGTTAGGTTTAGGGTTAGGGTTAGGGTTAGGTTTTAGGGTTATGGTTAGGGTTTAGGAAAGGTTAGGTTTAGGGTTAGGGTTAGGGTTAGGGTTAGGGGGTTAGGGTTAGGGCTTAGGGTTAGGTTAGGGTTATATCACCTTTTCAGTTTTCCTCTCATAATAATTGAACAGGAAACACATATGTGAATTAGTTTACAAAAGTTGTGCTTTGCGTTTCTATTCTTCGATGGAAACTTGTTTCTGTTCCGTACAGTCGCGATATATCGCTTTTCAGTTTCCTGTTGTAATAATTGGGTTAGCGACACACATGTGATTTAGTTTACAAAGTTTTGCTTTGCGTTTTCTGTTCTTTCGTTGGAAACTTGTTCCTGTTAGGTACAAGTTAGGGTTAGTTTAAGGGTTAGGGATAAGGTTGGGGTTGGGTTAGGGTTAGTTTACAGGGTTAGGATTAAATTTCTGGTTAGGGTTATGGAAGGGTTTTTTAGGGGTTAGGGTTAGGGGTGGGGTTAGGGTTAGGGTTTCCTGGGTTAGGGTTAGGGTTAGGGGTTAGGGTTAGGGTTAGGGTTAGGGTAGGTTAGGGTTAGGTTTAGGGGTTAGGGCAGGGTTAGGGTTAGGAGGCTGAGGTTAGGGTTAGGGTTATATCACTTTTCAGTTTTTCCTCTTATAATAATTGAACAGGCGACAAGTATATGAATTAGTTTACAAAGTTGAGCTTTGTGTTTCTGTTCTTTTCGATTAAACTTTGTTTCTTGTGCCATACAGTGCGAAGATAACAATTTTCAGTTTTCCTGTATTCCTAATTGAGCAGGCGTACACACGTGATTCCGTTTAAAAGTTGTGCTTTGCGTTTCTGTTCTTTTCGATGGAAACTTTTTTCTGCTGTACAGTCACGATATATCACTTTTCTGTTTTCCTGTATTCCTAATTGAACGGCGACACACATGTGATTTAGTTTACAAAGTAGTGCTTTCTGATTCTGTTCTTTCATTGGAAACTTGTTCCTGTTAGGAACAAGATAAGTTCAGTTAGAGGTTAGGGTTAGGGTTGAAGGGTTAGGGTTAGGGTTAGGGTTAGGGTTGGGTTAGGGTTAGGGTTGGGGATTAGGGTTAGGTGGGTTAGGGTCAGGGTTAGGTTAGGGATAAGTGTTAGGGTTAGGGTTTAGGGTTAGGTTTAGGTTTAGGGTTAAGTTAGGGTTAGGGTTAGGGTTAGGGTTAAGGTTAGGGTTAGGGTTAGGTTTAGGGGTTTAGGTTAGGGTTAGGGTTAGGGTTAGGAGTTAGGGTTAGGTTTAGGGTTAGGGTGTTAGGGTTAGGGTTAGGTTAGGGTTAGGGTTAGGGTTAGGGTTAGGGTTAGGGTTAGGGTTAGGGTTAGGTTTAGGGTTATATCACCTTTTCAGTTTTCCTCTCATAATAATTGAACAGCGAAATGTATGTGGTTAGTTTACAAAGTTATTCTTTGCGTTTCTGTTCTTTCGATGGAAACATGTTTCTGTGCGTACAGTGCAATATATCACTTTTCAGTTTTCCTGTTATTCCTATTGAACAGCGACACACATTTGATTTAGTTTACAAAAGTTTTGCTTTGCGTTTCTGTTCTTTAAGGGAAACTTGTTCTCTGCTGTACAGTTCGATATATCACTTTTCAGTTTTCCTGTATAATCATTGAGCAGGTGACACACATGTGATTTAGTTTACAAAGTTGTGCTTTGCGTTTATGTTCTTTCATTGGAAACTTGTTTCTGTGCTGTTAGGAACACTCTTCAGTTTTCCTGTTAGGTTAGGAATTAGGGTTATGGGTAGGGTTAGGTTTTGGTTTCTGGTTATCCAAAACTTGTTAGGGGTTAGGGTTATCAGCTCAGTTTTCCTGGTTAGGGTTAGGGCAACACATGTGTTAGGGTTACTGGTTTGGGGTTAGTGTTGTTGGATTAAAACTTGTTAGGGTTAGGGTTAGGGTACAAGGTTAGATTTAGGTTTAGGGTTTATATCACTTTTCAGTTTTAGGCTTAATAATTTGAACAGAATTAGGTTATGGTGAGGTAGTTTACAAAGTTGTGCTTTGTGTTTCTGTTCTTTGATGGAAACTTGTTTCTTTGCCGTACAGTGCGATATAACACTTTTCAGTTTTCTTGTATTCCTAATTGAACAGGCGACACATGTGATTTAGTTTACAAAGTAGTGTTTTGCGTTTCTGTTCTTTCGTTGGAAACTTGTTTACTGTGCTGTACAGTGTGATATATCACTTTTCAGTTTTCCTGTTAATAATAATTGAGCAGGCGACACGTATTTGATTTAGTTTACAAAGTTGTGCTTTGCATTTCTGTTCTTCGATGGAAACTTGTTTCTGTGCTGTACAGTGCGATATATCACTTTTCAGTTTTCCTGTATTCCTAATTGAGGAAGCGACACATGTGATTTAGTTTACAAGTTGTGCTTTGCGTTTCTGTTCTTTCGATGAAAACTTGTTTGTGTGCTGTACAGTGCAATGTATCCATTTTCAGTTTTCCTGTTATTAATAATTGAGCAGGGGGACACATGTGATTTAGTTTTTACAAAGTTGTACTTTGCTTTATGTTCTTTCTTTTGTAAAACTTGTTACTGTGCTGAACAGTTACGATATATCCTTTTTAGTTTTAGGTTAGGGTTAATAATGTTAGGTTAGGGTTAGGTTAGGATTATGTTAGGTTAGTTTACAAAGTTGTTGCTTTGTGTTTCTCTTTCTGTGAAGGTTTATGGAAACTTGTTTTCTAGGCGAGGAAAACTGGGGTTAGATAAGTCACGATATATCACATTTCAGTTTTTCTGTATTCCCTAATTGAACAGGCGACACACATGTGATTTAGTTTACAAAGTAGTGCTTTGCGTTTTCTGTTCTTTCGTTTTGAAACTTGTTATGGTGCTGTACAGTGTGATATATCACTTTTCAGTTTTCCTGTTATAATAATTGAATAGTCACATTATTTGATTTAGTTTACAAAGTTGTGCTTTGCTTTTCTGTTCTTTAGTTGAAAAATTGTGTTTGGTTGTACAGTGCGATATATCACTTTTCAGTTTTCCTGTTATAATAATTGAACGGCGACAAGTATGTGAATTAGTTTACAAAGTTTTGCTTTGCGTTTCTGTTCTTTAGATGGAAACTTGTTTCTTTAGGACATACAGGGTTAGGGTTGGGGTTGGGTTAGGGTTAGGGTTAGGTTTAGGGTTAAGGTAGGTAGGGTTAGGGTTAGGGTTAGTTGGGTTGGGTTAGCGTTAGGGTTCTTAGGGTTAGTGTGGGGTTGTTTGGGGTTGTAACACATTATCCTTTTCAGTTTTCCTCTTTTAATAATTGAACAGGGTTTAAGACGTATGTGAATTAGTTTACAAAGTTGTGGTTTGGATTATGAAAAACTTGCGACTGGGTTTGGACACTTGTTTTCCTGTTATAAACAATTGAAGGAGTTAGGGTTATTTGGTTAGTTTTAGGGTTAGGGTTAGGGTTAGGGTTCTTTGTAGGGCTTTGGGTTTGGTTTACAGTGTGATATATCACTTTTCAGTTTTCCTGTTATAATAATTGAACAGGCGACATGTATTTGATTTAGTTTACAAAGTTGTGCTTTGTGTTTCTGTTCTTTCAATGAAACTTTTTTCTGTTCCATACAGTGCAATATATCACTTTTCAGTATTCCTGTTATAATAATTGAGCGGGGACACATTATGTGATTCCGTTTACAAAGTTGTGCTTTGTGTTTCTGTTCTTTCGATGGAAACTTGTTCTATGCTGTACACTCACGTTATATCACTTTTCAGTTTTCCTGTATTCCTCATTGAGCAAGTGACACACATGTGATTTAGTTTACAAATTAGTGCTTTGCGATTATATTCTTAAATTTGTAAACTTGTTCCTGTTAGGAACAAGTTAGTTAGGGTTAGGGTTAGGGTTAGTGTTAGGGGTTAGGGTTAGGGTTAGGGGTTAGGGTTAGGGTTAGGGTGCGGTTAGTTAGGGTTTAGGGTTAGGTTAGGTTATTCACATTTCAGTTAGGGTTAATAATTGGGTTAGGGTTAGGAAAGGGTTAGGGAAGTTCTTTGCGGTTAGGGTAAACTTGTTTCTTTATTACAGTGGGATATATCACTTTTCAGTTTTCCTGTTATAATAATTGAACAGGCGATACGTCTGTGAATTAGTTTACAAATTTGTGCTTTGCGTTTCTGTTCTTTCAGTTGGAAACATGTTGTCTCTGCTGTACAGTGCGATATATCACTTTTCAGTTTTCCTGTATTCCTAATTGAACAGGTGACACATATGTGATTTAGTTTACAAGGTAGTGAGTTTGCGTTTATGTTCTTTTCGTTGGACACTTGTTTCTGTTAGGAACAAGTTAGGAGTTAGGGTTAGGGTTAGGGTAGGGTTAGTGTTAGGGTAGGGAGGGTTAGGTGTTAGGGTTAGGGTTAAGGTTAGGTTTAGCTTTAGGGTAGTGTTTGGGTTAGGGTTAGGGTTGGGGTTAAGGTTAGGGTTAGGAATATATCTTTTCAGTTTTCCTCTTATAATAATTGAACAGCGACAGCGTCTGTATTCCGTTTACAATGGTTAATTTGCGTTTCTGTTCTTTAGATGAAAACTTGTTTCTCTGTGCTGTACAGTGCGATATATCCTTTTCAGTTTTCCTGTTATAATAATTGAAGATCGACACACATGTGATTTAGTTTACAAAGTTGTGCTTTGCGTTTCTGTTCTTTCGTTGGAAACTTGTTTCTGTGCTGTACAGTCGATATATCACTTTTCAGTTTTCCTGGTATAATAATTGAGCCAGCAACACATATGTGATTTAGTTACAAAGTTGTGCTTTGCCTTTCTGTTCTTCGATGGAAATTTGTTTCTTTGCTGTACAGTGCGATATAAAACTTTTCAGTTTTCCTGTATTCCTAATTGAGCCAGCAACACACATGTCATTCCATTTAAAAGTAGAACTTTGCTTTTCTGTTCTTTCATTGGAAACTTGTTCCTCTGCTGTACAGTCGATATATATCACTTTTTAGTTTTTTTCCTGTATTCCTCATTTGGGTGCACACACATGTTATTTAGTTTACAAAGTAGTACTTTGCGATTATGTTCTTTCGTTTTACACTTGTTCCTATTAGGAACAAGTTAGAATGTGGTTTTAGTGTTAGTATTAGGGTTATAATTGAGGTTAGGTTTTAGAGTAAACTTTAGGGTTAGGGTTAGGGTTAGGGTTAGGGTTAGGTGTTCACAAATTAGTGGTTGTTAGGTTTAGGGTTAGGGTTAGGCAGTTAGGTTCACATTAAGTTAGGGGTTAAGTTTAGGGTTAAAGTAGGTTTAGGGTTAGTAGTTCACAAAGTAATGGTTAGGGTTAGTGTAGGGTTAGGGTTTGGAAAATGGTTAGGAGTTAGGGTACAGAATATATCACATTTCAGTTTTCCTCTTATAATAATTGAACAGGCGACACACATGTGAATTAGTTTACAAAGTAGTGCTTTAGTTTTCTGTTCTTTCTCTGGAAACTTGTTTCTCTGCTGTACAGTGCGATATATCACTTTTCAGTTTTCCTGTATTCCTAATTGAACAGTGAAACACATGTGATTTAATTTACAAAGTTTTGCTTTGCTTTTATGTTCTTTCATTGTAAACTTGTTCCTGTTAGGAATAAGTTAGTGTGGGGGATTTAGTGTTAGGGTTAGGGTTAGGTTAGGGTTAGAGTTAGGGATAGGGTTAGGGTTAGGGTTAGGGTTAGGGTTTAGGGTAGGGTTAGGGTTAGGGTTAGGGTTAGGGTAAGATTAGGGTTAGGGGCTAGGTAAGGTTAGGGTTAGGGTTATCACTTTTCAGTTTTCCTGTTATAATAATTGAACAGGTGAGGGTTGTGAATTAGTTTACAAAGTTGTGATTTACTTTTTCTTTTTGATGGAAACTTGTTTCTGTGCCGTACATTCGATATATCACTTTTCAGTTTTCCTGTTTATAATTGAGCAGGCAACGTATGTGAATTAGTTTACAAAGTTGTTCTTTTTGTTTCTGTTCTTTTGTTGGAAACTTGTTTCTGTGCCGTACAGTGGGATATAACACTTTTCAGTTTTCCTGTATTCCTAATTGAGGAGGGCTTGACACGTGATTTCATTACAAAAGCACTGCTTTGCGTTTTCTGTTCTTTAGATGGAAACTTGTTCCTGAACAAGTTAGGTTTTTCAGTTCCTGGTGTAAGGGTTAGGGTTAGGGTTAGGGTTTACAAGGTTTAGGGTTAGGCTTGGCTTTAGGGTTAGGTTTTAGGGTTAGGGTAGGGTTAGGGTTCACTTTTTAGGTTTTAGGTTAGGGTTGTGGTTAGAGGTGAATTAGTTTACAGGTTTGTGTTAGGGGGTTCGTTAGGGTTAGATGGAAAGTTGTTTCTGTTATAATAGATTAGTGTTAGGAAGACATTCCTAATTGAGTGAGTTACAGTTTTCCGGTTAAAAGTTGTGGTTTGCGTTTTTGTTCTTTAGTTGGAAACTTGTTTCTGCTGTTAAGTGTTATATCACTTTTCAGTTTTCCTGTTATCCTCATTGCACGAGTGACACACATGTGAGATTAGTTTACAAAGTTGTGCTTTGCATTTCTGTTCTTCATTTAAAACTTTTTCTGCACTGTACACGCGATATTACAGTTTCCAGTTTTCCTGTTATAATAATTGAAGGCGACACACATGTGAATTAGTTTACAAAGTAGTGCTTTGCTTTTCTGTTCTCCTTCTAAACTTGTTCCTGTGCTTTACAGTGCTATATATCACTTTCAGTTTTCCTGTTGTAATAATTGAATGTGTGACACGTATGTGAATTAGTTTACAAAGTTGTGCTTTCTGTTTATGTTCTTCGTTTGGAAACTTGTCCTGTTAGGAACAAGTTAGGTTTAGTTGAGGGTTAGGGTTAGTGTCAGGGTTAGGGTTAAGGTAGGGCTAGGTTAGGTTAGGTTAGGCGCTTTATTTAGCTTCTTACAAAAGTAATGCTTTGGCGATTATGTTCTTCGCTGGAAACTTTTTGTTAGTGTTAGGGTTAGGGTAGGGTTAGGGTTAGGGTTAGGATTAGGGTTAGGGTTTGGGTTAGGGTTAGGGTTAGAGTTATGGTAGGGTTAGGTTTAGGGGGTTAGGTTTAGGGTTAGGTTTAGGGTTATATATCACCTTTCAGTTTTCTCTCATAATAATTGAACAGCGACATGTATGTGAAGTAGTTTACAAAGTTATGCTTTGCGTTTCTGATCTTTGATGC
>JAEOAE010000713.1:0-11454 GCA_036365155.1 Meriones psammophilus
TGAATATTTGTTTCTCATTATTGATCCACTTTGTTATTTAGATGTTCTCTGTTCCATTTTGTTAAGTTACACAAGTTTGGCAATTTGCCTGTATGGTTCAGTTCTTCCCAGCATACGTTTTAAAACAACCACTCATCTTTTTTTGCTGTGATTTCCACTACATTTGGCTATACATGTGTTCTGTGTCTCCTATTTGATTACTTTTGAGATGGCTTTGTCAGTTTGTTTTTCCTTTTCAGTAATCCAGCATTTTGTTTCTTTCCAATTTCCTTTGTTGTCCATATGCTTAGGTTCAGTTCTCATCTTTAGTAATTTTTCTAGGGACTTCTGTTTTGACTTTTGTTTATTTACTTTTTCTTTATTACAATTTATTCACTTAGTATCCCAGCTGTAGCCCCTTCTCTATTTCCCTCCTAATCCCACCCTTCCTCCCTTGACCTCTACAAGTCCACTGATAGGGGAGGTCCTCCTCCCCATCCCTCTTACCATAGCCTATCAGGTCACATCAGGACTGGCTGCATTGTCTTCCTCTGTGGCATGGTAAGGCAACATGCCTCAGGGGTAGGTTATCATGAGCCAGACACTGACTTCATGTCAGAGACAGCCCGTGTTCCTTTTACTAGAGAACCCATGGAGACTGACTTGCCATGGACTTACATCTGTGCTGGGGTTCTAGGTTAACTCCATGCATGGTCAGTGGTGGGAGTATCAGTCTCAGAAAAGAACCTTGAGCCCAGAATTTTTGGTTCTACTGCTCTCCTTGTCCCCTCCAGATCTTTCTCTCTCCCTGTTCTTTCATAATATTCCCTGCATTCTGCCCAAAGTTTGGCTATGAATCTAGGCATATGCTTCAAAACCCAGCTGCATAGGGTCTTTCAGAGGCCTTCTGTGGTGGACTTCTTTCCTGTTCCTATTTACTTCCTCTTAAGAAGTCTATCTTTTTTGCTTTTCTGAGGGAGTATTGAATATCTTACCTAGGGTCCTCCATGCTTTGCTTCTTTAGGATGTTTATTCTATATTATATATCTAATAACCAGTTATGAGTGACTATATACCAAGTATGTCTTTGTGCTTCTGGGATACCTCACTCAGGATGATCTTTTTAGTTGTTTCTTACCATTTGTATGCAAATTTCTGATTTCCTCCCTTTGTAATTGCTGATTTAGTAATCCATTGTTTAAATGTATCACAGCTTCTGTTTCCATTACTCAGTTGCTCGGACATCGTGATTATTTCACTCTCCATGTATTAAAAATAAAGTACCTATGAAACATAGTTGAGCAAACATTGTTGTATACTTGAGCATTCTTTTGATATATGCAAAAGAGTGTTATAGCTATATCTTGAGTTAGCACATTCCTGATTGTCTGAGAAAGGACCCAATTGCTTTTAAAGTTATTCTTTTTACTGATTCCACCAGCAATGGAGAAGAGTTCTCTTATCCTCCACAACCTCTCCTAGCATGTGTTATTACTTGAGTTTTGGATCTTAGCCATTCTGATGGGTGTGAGGTGAAATCTCAGAGTTGTTTTGATTCCATTTAAAAAAAACTATGGATGTTGAACAGTTCTTTCAGTGTTTTATTGAAAGGCCTCAGTTGAGAATTGCCTGATTAGCTCTGTACCTCATTTGTTAATTTGAGTACTTGATGTGTTGCTGTTTATCTTCCAAAGTACTTTAATTGTTCTAGAGACCCTGCTCCCACTGTCAGATGGTGGGTTGGTGAAGAAACCTTCCCAGTCTATAGGCTGTCATTTTTCCCTGATGGCAGTGGACTTTGCTTCACAGAAGCTTTTCAGTTTCATGAGGTCCCATTTATTGATTGTTGATCTTAGAACCTGTGCTGTTGGTGTTCTGTTCAGTGTTCTTGTCTCCTCTGGCAATAAGTTCACTCTTTCTTCCCCTTATTCTTCTAACAGTGTGTCCACAAGTTTCAAAAAAAGTCTTTGATCCATTTGGGTTTGTTTTGTTGTTTAGGTTTTTGGTTTGTATTTTTTTTACATATAGACATCCAGTTAGATCAGCAACTTTTTTTAATCTCTATCTTTTTCCATTATATGGTTTGGCCTTTTTGGCAAAAATCAAGGATCTGGATGTGCCAGGTTTATATCTGACCAGTCTTCTAATCCATTCCATTGATTCTCCAACCTGTTACCCTAGGACATTTTGCAGGAAGAACAAACTGAAGGCTGAAGGTTGTGTGGCTGTGTTATCTCCCAACCATCTGGAAGTCCTGAAGGATTGTTTTAGCAGTTCTTTTGATATGTTTTTGGTTTCTTTCTCCAGAGACTTGAAGTTTTTTAGGGTCACCTCTTTCAGTTTGGAGGTTTCCAGAGTCACATGGGTTTCTTCTTTGCTATTTTGCCTTCTGAAGGGTGTTTTTCACCCATTTCTTTCCCAGCGATTTCATGTACTGTCTTTCTCTATACTGATTCCTACTAATATTTTTTTAGTTAATTCTTTTCCCAGACCTATGCTGAATTTGTGTGTCAGCCTAAAGAGTTCTCTGGTTGAATTTTTGGAGTCACTAACCTCTACTGGTTCCATCTGTGAATAGTGATAGCATGATTATTCTTTATCATTCATAAACACTTGATCTCCTTTAGTTGTCTTATTACCATAGTTTTTCTTTCTGGTGCTATGTTACCCAGATACAGGATGATCTGTTCTGGTTCCATTCATTTTGATTTCAAAATTTTACAATTTTAATAGCTGAATAAAACTTTAGTTTGATGTTGGCTACATTTTTCTTTATCCTTTCTTTGGTGGAGGAGGTTTGGGTTGCTCCCAGTTTCCCTAATTACAAAAAGACCTGCAAAAACAATGGGTGCAGGCATTTTGTCAAATGTACATCCTTTATTTAAGATTGTAAGAAATGTTTCACAGCTCAGGTTTTTCTTCTTCAGTTTGTTTATATGGTGGATTAGACCAGGATTTCCATGCAAAAGCACCACCCATGCATGCCTGCAATTAAGGCTGCCTTTGTCATCATGGAATTGGCACTTTTATTTATTTATTTAGCTTTTTTATTTATTTTTTTTTTGTTTTTTATCAGTTACATTTTATTAACTCTGTATCCCAGCCATGTCCCCTCCCTCATTCCCTCCCAGTCCCTCCCTCCCTCCCTCATCTCCACTGTGCCCCTTTCCAAGTCCATGATGGGGGGGGGAACCTCCTCCCCATTCATCTGATTCTGTTTTATCAGGTATCATCAGGACTGGCTACAAAGCCCTCCTCTGTGGCCTAACAGGACTGTTCCTCCCTTGGGGAGGGGGAGGTCAAAGAGCCAGTCATTGAGTTCCTGTTAGAAATAGTCCTTGTTCCCCTCACTATGGGAAACTAATTGGTTACTGAGCTACCACAGGCTACATCTGAGCAGAGGTTCTAGGTTATATCCACACATGGTCCTTGGTTGAATGTCAGTCTCAGAAAAGACCCTGTGTCCATATATATTTGGTCCTTGTGGAGCTCCTATCCTTTCCCAATCATACTAGCTTCCCTTCTTTCATATGATTCCCTGTACTCTGCCAAAGGTTTGGTCATGAGTCTTTGCTTTGAAAACACTGCTAGTTAGAGTCTTTCAGATGCACTCAGTAGACTCCTGTCATACTTTCAATGCACATCCCATCTGTTTTTCTAAACGAGGATTGATCATCTTACCCCATGTCTGCTCAATTGATTATCTTTTTTTAGGTGTATAGATTTCATTATGTTTATCATATCTTATAGGTCTATATAAGTGAGTAGATCCCATGTTTGTCTTTCTCCTTCTGGGATATTTCACTCAGAATGATCTTTTCTAGATCCCACCATTTGCCTGCAAATTTCATGATTTCCTCCTTTTTGATTGCTGAGTAGTATTCCATTGTATAAAAATACCACAATTTCTGTACCCATTCCACCGTTGATGGACATCTGGGTTGTTTCCAGGTTCTGGCTATTACAAATAAAGCTGCTATAAACATGGTTGAGCAAGTGTCGTTTTTGTGTACTTGAACAAACTTTGGGTATATACCTAGCAGTGGTATAGCTGGGTCTGGAGGAAACACTATTCCTATTTGTCTTAGAAAGTGCCAGATAGCTTTCCAGAGTGGTTGTACCAGTTTACATTCCCACCAGCAGTGGAGGAGGGTTCCCCTTTCTCCACAACCTCTCCAGCATGTGCTATCGCTTGAGTTTTTCATCTTGGCCATTCTGATGGGTATAAGGTGATATCTCAGGGTCGTTTTGATTTGCATTTCCCTGATGGCTAATGAAGATGAGCATTTCTTTAAGTGTTTTTCTGCCATGCGATATTCCTCGAACGAGAATTCTCTGTTTAGCTCTGTTCCCCATTTTTTAATTGGATTACTTGGATTGCTGCTTTTCAGCTTCTTTAGTTCTTTGTATATACTGGATATTAGTCCTCTGTCAGATAAAGGGTTAGTGAAGATTCTTTCCCAATCTGTAGGCAGTCGTTTTGTTTTGATGACAGTATCCTTTGCTTTACAGAAACTTTTCAGTTTCATGAGGTCCCATTTATTGATTGTTGCTCTTAGAGCCTGTGCTGTTTGTGTTCTGTTCAAGAAGTTGTCTCCTGTGCCAATGAGTTCTAGGCTGTTACCCACTTTTTTTTCCAATTGATTTAGGGTGTCTGGTTTTATGTTGAGGTCTTTGATCCACTTTGACTTCAGTTTTTGTGCAGGGTGATAAATATGGATCTATTTTCATTTTCTGCATGTAGACATCCAGTTGGTCCAGCACCATTTGTTGAAGATGCTGTCTTTTTTCCATTGAATGGATTTGGCTTCTTTGTCAAATATCGAGCATTCATAGGTGTGTGGATTTATTTCTGGGTCTTCTATGCGGTTCCATTGATCCTCCTTTCTGTTTCTATGCCAATACCATGCAATTTTTATTACTGTTGCCCTGTAGTACAGCTTGAGATCAGGAATGGAGATACCTCCAGATGATCTGTTGTTGTACAGGATCGTTTTGGAGATTCTGGGTTTTTTGTTTCTCCATATGAAGCTGAGAATCTTTTTTGGAGGTCTGTTAAAGATTTGAGTTGGAATTTTGATGGGAATTGCATTGAATCTGTAGATTGCTTTTGGCAGTATGGCCATTTTCACAATGTTAATCCTACCAATCCATGAGCACGGGAGATTTTTCCATCTTCTGATATCTTCTTCGATTTCTTTCTTCAGAGACTTGAAGTTTTTCTCAAACAGGTTTTTCACTTGCTTGGTTAGAGTCACACCAAGGTACTTTATGTTATTAGTGGCTATTGTGAAGGGGATTGTTTCCCTAATTTCTTTCTCAGCCTTTTTGTCTTTGGTATATAGGAGGGCTTCTGATTTTTTTTGAGTTGATTTTGTATCCTGCCACTTTGCTGAAGGTGTTTATCAGCTGAAGGAGTTCTCTGGTTGAATTTTTGGGGTCGCTCATGTATACTATCATATCATCTGCAAATAGTGACACTTTGACCTCTTCCTTTCTGATTTGTATCCCCTTGATCTCCTTTAGTTGTCTTATTGCTCTGGCTAGGACTTCAAGTACTATGTTGAAGAGATATGGGGACAATGGACAGCCTTGTCTTGTCCCTGATTTCAGTGGGATTGATTTAAGTTTCTCTCCATTGAGTTTGATGTTAGCTATAGGCTTGCTATATATTGCCTTTATTATGTTTAGGTATGTGCCTTGTATCCCTGATCTCTCCAAGACTTTAAACATGAATGGGTGTTGGACTTTGTCAAATGCTTTTTGGCATCTAAGGAGATGATCAAGTGTTTTTTCTCCTTCAGTTTGTTTCTATAGTGGATTACATTGATGGATTTCCGTATGTTGAACCACCCTTGCATGCCTGGGATGAAGCCTACTTGGTCATAGTGGATGATATCTTTGATGTGTTCTTGGATTCGGTTTGCAAGTATTTTATTGAGTATTTTTGCGTCAATGTTCATAAGAGAGATAGGCCTGAAGTTCTCTTTTTTGTTGGGTCTTTATGTGGTTTAGGTATTAAGGTGACTGTGGTTTCATAGAATGAGTTTGGTAGTATTCCTTCTGTTTCTATTTTGTGGAATAGCTTGAGGAGAATTGGAGTTAGCACTTCTTTGAAGGTCTTGTAGAATTCTGCGCTGAAGCCATCTGGTCCAGGGCTTTTTTTGGAGGGGAGACTGTTAATGACTGCTTTGATTTCCTTGGGAGATATAGGGCTATTCAGTCTTTCTACCTGATCTTGACTTAGTTTTGGTAGATGGAATCTTTCAAGAAAATTATCCATTTCATTTAGATTCTCAAATTTTGTGGCATATAGACTTTTGTCGTATGACCTAATAATTGTTTGGATTTCCTCAATGTCTGTGGTTATGTCCCTGTTTTCATTTCTGATTTTGCTGATCTGGATAGTTTCTCTCTGCTTTTTAGTTAGTTTGGCTAAGGGTTTGTCTATCTTGTTGATTTTCTCAAAGAACCAGCTTTTTGTTTCATTGATTCTTTGGATAGTTTTATTTGTTTCTAGTTGATTGATTTCAGCCCTTAGTTTAATTATTTCCAGCCATCTGCTCCTCTTGGGTGTATCTGCTTCTTTTTTTTTCTAGGGTTTTCAGTTGGGCCATTAAGTTGTTTGTATGTGATGTTATGAATTTCTTCTTGCAGGCACTTAGTACTATAAATTTTCCTCTGAGCACTGCTTTCAATGTGTCCCATAAATTTGGGTATGTTGTGCCTTCCTTTTCATTGAATTCTAGGAAGTCTTTAATTTCTTTCTTTATTTCTTCCTTAACCCAGCTGTCATTGAGTAGTAAGTTGTTCAGTTTCCATGTGCCTGTCTGCTTTTTGTTGTTTCTGTTGTTGTTGATGTCTAGCTTTAGTCCATGGTGGTCAGATAGTATACAAGGGATTATTTCAATCCTTTTGTATCTGTTGAGGCTTGCTTTGTGACCCACTATATGGTCTATTTTGGAAAAGGTTCCATGTGGTGCTGAAAAGAAGGTGTACTCTTTTGAGTTCCGGTGAAGCGATCTGTAGACGTCTATTAGGTCCATTTGATTTAGGGATTCTGTGAGTGCTTTTATTTCCCTATTTGGTGTCTGTCTAGTTGATCTGACCCTTGGTGAGAGTGGAGTGTTGAAGTCTCCCACTATTAAGGTATTAGGATCAATGTATGATTTAAGCTTTAATAATGTTTCATTTACGAATGTCGGTGCTCTTGTATTTGGGGCATAGATATTCAAGATTGTGATGTCCTCTTGGTGGATTTTTCCTTTGATGAGAATATAGTGGCCCTCCTTATCTTTTTTGATTAACTTGGGTTGAAAGTCTATTTTATTAGATATTAGGATGGCTACTCCAGCTTGTTTTCTGGAACCTTTGCTTGAAAAACAGTTTTCCAGCCCTTTACTCTGAGGTAGTGTTTGTCTTTGTTGCATAGGTGTGTTTCTTGGATGCAACAGAATGTTGGATCCTGTTTCCTTAACCATTCTTTTTAGCCTGTGTCTTTTATTGGTGAGTTGAGTCCATTGATATTGATAGATAATAGTGACCAATGCATGTTAGTTCCTTTTGTAATGGAGTCGATGATCTAACCCTGTTTCATTGCTTGTTTTCTTTTCATTTTTGTTGGGACATTATCTGTATGCCCTTTTTTCTTGGGTGAATTTGTTTTCATTGGATTGGAGTTTTCCTTCTAGTATCTTCTGTAGGGATGGTTTCCTGTGTAGATATTGTGTAAATTTAGTTTTGTCCTGGAATATTTTGTTTTCTCCATCTATGTTGATTGAAAGCTTTGCAGGGTATAGTAGTCTGGGTTGACATTTGTGTTCTCTTAGAGTCTCCATGATACTTGTCCAGGCCCTTCTGGCTTTCATAGTCTCTGATGAGAAGTCCGGTGTGATTCTGATAGGTCTACCTTCATATGTTGCTTGGCCTTTTTACCTTGCTGCTTTTAATATCTTTTCTTTGTTCTGTAGATTTAGTGTTTTGACTATGATGTGACGTGATGTGTTTCTTTTCTGGTCTAGTCTATTTGGAGTTCTGTAGGCCTCTTGTATATTTATGGACATCTCTTTCTTTAAGTTGGGAAAATTTTCTTCTACGATTTTCTTGAAAATATTTTCTGGACCTTGGAGTCTGGAGTCTTCTTTTTCATGAATTCCTATTATTCTTAGATTTTGTCTTTTCATAGCATTCTTGATTTCTTGGATATTTTGTGATTGGAACTTTTCTGATTTTACTTTTTCTTTGAGAAGTATCCATTTCTGCAAGTGTGTCTTCAGCTCCAGAGATTCTCTTCCATCTCTTGTATTCTGTTGGTGATGCTTACTTTTTGTGGTTCCTGATCTTTTCTCCAAGTTCTCCCAGCTCAAGGGTTTTCTCATTTTGTGTTTTCTTTATTGATTCTAATTCTGTTTTTCATGCCTTGCACCATTTCTTTCATGTGTTTGAATTTGATTCTGTGTCTCTACGATGACCTCTATTTCTTTTTCATTTCCTTCTTATATGCCACCTAATTTTTCCTCTACTTGTGTATCTATTTGTTTGGCTATGTTTGCCTGTGTTTCTTTAAGGATATTGTCTATTTCTTCTTTCTTTGCCTCAATTGACTGCTATCTCTTTGAAAGACTTGTTCATTTCCTCCTTATGGGCCTCACATAATTGGGCAAGCATGGCTTTAAAATCATTTTCCTGTGCTTCTGCTGAATTGGAGTATCCATCGATTTTGGGGTTTGCTGGTAAAGTCATGATGTCCTGATTTATATTTGGAAGTGTTCTTTCACTACCCTGGCCATTGGCTTATCTGAAACCTTCTCTGTTTGTTTTGGATTCTGCAGATCAGACTGGTGCTGTCTCTCTCTGGTATCTGGAGAGTTCTTCAGGAAGCTGAGCACTCTCAGCATGTCCTGAGGACTAGCTGTACCTGTGGGATGAAAGTATGCAGGTGCAAACGGGCAAAATGCAAGCGTGTGTGTGTGTGTGTGTGTGTGTGTGTGTGTGTGTGTGTGTGCATGCTGCGTGTGTGTGTGTCTCTGTGTGTAAGTGTGTGTGGATGAGTTTCTCGAGGGACAGAGTGATGGCTAATGTTGAAACCTTGAGTGTGTGGGAGGGGCTCTGCACTGTATATGTCGCAGGCACTAATGATGATCGCAGCGCAATTTCTGGCATTAACTGTCTTAACTCCTCAATTAGGCCCACAGGGCAGGAACTTCAATGTTCCTAGTGCCCCTCTGTTTCCCAAAGTGGGTATGTGGGTGGGAGGGGGGTTCGATGCCTGGCTTCTGATTTAGAAGGACCCAGGATCTGGGGAACTGCAGATTCTCAAGGGTGCACTCACTTACAGGCAGGTCTCTTGGCAGAGATCGTGGTATCTGGGGCTCTCTGCTCTCTGGTTTGGCCCTGCTTCTTTGATGTGTTCTGCCAGTTCTGTGCTGCTGTCACTGCCAGGTTCTGAGGTCTTGCTGTAGCTGGAGATTTGAGGGTGGTCACTTCAGTAGGGATGGGGTAACCAGACTCTCTGTTCTCTGGTTTGGCCCTAGCTAGTCTTAAACTGGAGGGCTGTGGTGCCCCACCAGTTCAGTGCTGCTCCGCCGCCACGTCCTGCTGTAACTGGAGACTGGGTTGCTAGTCCCAGTGCTTTCTGGGAAGTCATGTGATCGCTTTGTTGTGCTCTCCAAGCTTGGGAGGCCCAGCACCTGACGTGTCCAGGTTGTATGATGTTCCTGCCTGGTTTTGATGAGTATATAGCATATTCTCTGTCACTGTGGGATTGGGCGGGCCGTACTGTCAGTCATGGAATTTCTTTTATGTGTTCTTGGGTTCATTTTGCGAGTGTTTAAATGGGTATTTTTGCATCAATGACTGTAAGAAATATAGGTCTGAAAAACGTCTTTTTGGGGGATGTACTGTGTGGTTTAGGTATCAACGTAACTGTGGCTTCATAGAATGAATTTTCTAATGTTCCTTCTGTTTCTGTTCTGTGGAATAGTTTGAAAAGTACTGGAGTTACCTCTTCTTTGAAGGTCTGGTAGAACTGTACTCTGAAACCATCTCTCCCTGGGCTCTATTTTGAAGGGAGAGATTTGATGATTGCTTCTATTTCTTGGGGGATGTAGAGCTATTTAATCTATTTAACTGATCTTGATTTAATATTGGTAAATGAAATCTATCAAGAAAATTGTCCATTTCATCTAGATTTTCAAATTTTGTGGCATATAGATGTTTGTAGTTTTGGAAAAACTACAAACCAGGAGGTTTTCTGGCTATATTGATTTTAATTCTGTGTTCATATCTTGCACCATTTATTTTATCTGTTTCTATTTGGGTTTCTGTCTGTCCATGATGGCCTCTATTTTTTGGTTCGTTTTCTCTCACTATGCATCTCTATGTGCCTCTACATATGACTCTAATTTTTGTCTATATTTGTCTGTATTTCTTTGAGAGTTTTATTCATTTCCTCGTTCTGTGCTTCTAATAACTGATAAGCATAGATTTGAGATCACTTTCTGGTGTTTCCAAATTATTAAAATATCCATTGATTTGGGGGGTTGCTCATGAAGGCATGATGTCCTGATGTTTGTTGGATGTGTTCATCTAGCCATGTGCTTATCTGTAACCTTGGCAGTTTGTTCTTGGAGCCTATACTGCAAACTGAGTCTTTCTGTCTCTAAAGTCTGGAGTATTCTTCAGGAAGATGAGAAAGGTGCACTGGTTTGAGAGCAGATGTTGCTGTTTCAGCTGTCACTAAGGGAGCAAAGTCCCAGGTGTATGTGTGCAAGCACAGGAGTGTGCATGGAAGTTTGCCTTAAAAGACTGGGTGCTAGAGCTTGTAGACACCTGGAAGGGTTGAGCTTAAGCCCAGGTGGGGGTCCTGTCACCATTCATGGAAGCAATGCACAAGTGCAGTTGCCTGAATGTCTCAGTAGCCCAAAAACCTGTCGTACTGTCCTCCAGGCATTCAGTTCTGTCTGGGTTGCAACATCTTGGCTCCAGGAATTGTTCACCTAGACTCCACTGGGAGACCCACAGAATAGAGGTGTCAATGTGAAGAAGGCTGTCCTCAGACTCCTCTTTCCCACAATGGGTGTGTGAGAGGGAGGGATCTGAGGTCTGGCTAGTAGTTTGGAGGGACCCTGGAGCTGGGGCTCTAAATGCACTCTCTTAAGGCACACTCACTCTCTCTCAGGCCTAATCGGGAAGCACAGGGATTTCACCTGTTCTCTGCTCTCAGATTTGGGCTAGCATGGCCAAATGAATGTGTAGGAGATGAGTCAGTTGTGTCTTCCTGACCTGGGGTTAGTGGCCTCTGCATTCTCAGTCACTGAGCAGGGAGGCCTCTGCTTGGGCCAAGGAATGTGCAGGATGTCAAACATTTGTCACTGTCAGACCCCAGAGATGTACAAGGGTGACCTGGAACCAAATTGCCCAGACTCACTGGCTGTCCCCTCCCTCCTAGGATGCCCCAAGTCAGTGTTCTGACTT
>JAEOAE010000986.1:0-134125 GCA_036365155.1 Meriones psammophilus
AATAAAGGCTTGTTCCGGAAGGACCCTTGTGCCCCCGTGCGTTTCTGCCGGCGAGATTTTCACGCGGCTTCCAACACCCTGACAGACCTGGCCTGACCCTGACAGCCCTGGCCCTTGCCCTGACAGCCCTGGCCCTGGCACTGACAGCCCTGGCCCTGGCCTGACAACCCTGGCCCTGGCCCTGGCAGCCCTGACCCTGGCCTGACCCTTGACCCTAACCCTTGACCCCTAACCCTAACCATAAGCCCTACCCCTAACCTAGGCCCTAGGCCCCTAGCTCCAGCCCGCTAGCCCAACCCACTTGCCCTAGCCCCTATCCCTATCGCTAGGCCCCTAGCCCTAACTTCCCTAGCACCCTAGCACCCTACCCCTGGCCCTAGCCCCTAGTCCTAGCCCTAGTTGTAGCCCTCTAGCTCTAGCCCCCTAGCCCCAGCCCTAGCCCCCTAGCCCTAGCCCTAGCCCCCTAGCCCTAGCCCTAGCCCTAGCCCCAGCACTAGCCCCCCAGCCCCCTAGCCACAGCCCTATCCCCATAGCCCCAGCCCTAGCCCACTAGCCCTAGCCCTAGCCTAGCCCCCCTAGCACTAGCCCCCCCAGCCCTAGCCCCTAGCCCCTAGCTCCAGCCCTAGCCTCCAGTCCCAGCCCCAGCCCCAGCCCTAGCCCTAGCCGTAGCCTTACACTAAACCTGGCCCTGACCCTGACCCTGACCCCTAACCCTAACCGTAACCCTAACCCTTACCCTAACCTCAAACCCTAAACCCTAACACTGACACTAAACCTAAAACTAGCCTAACCACTAACCCCTTGCCTAACCTCACCCTAACACTAACCCTTACTGGCCTAACCCTAACCCCAACCCCCAACCCCAAACCCAAACCCAACCCCCAGGCCCAAAGGCAACCCTAACCCTAACCTTCTAACCCTAACCCTAACCTCTAACCCTAAACCTAAGCCTGACCCTAACCCAGGCCCTAAGCCTAACCCTAACCCTAACCCCTAACCCTAACCCCTAACCCTAACCCTAACACCCCCTAACCCTAACCCTCACCTAACCCTGACCTGACCCTGACCATGACCCCTAACCATAACCCTAACCATAACCCTAACCCTAACCTCTAACCCTAACCCTAACCTAACATTAATTCACATTTAGAATTGGCAAAGGATGACCACTAATTCTACTCGAGTGGATTCATCGCCACAGATGGCTTATTACCCTGGGTTTCTTCTGCCTTTTCTTACTTTAAGATTGGGTGGGGTTGGAATGTTTAGTGCAACACTATGTTGGGCTTAGTGTTTTTACTCTGGTTGTTCTGCAAACTCAATACCCAACATAAACGTGACTAGGTCGTGATCGCGCAAACACTTGTGGCCTTGAAACAAGGATCATCTCCCAAAATTTGGTTACCCATGTTAAAAAATTAAAACAGACTGTGACACTCAGTCGATGCACCTCAGGGGTTTTACCAATTGCACTGAGTCGATGAGTGATCCAAGTCTATGTTGCCTTTGCCTAGCGGCTATGGTACCTAGATAGGAGGATGACAGCCCTTGCACTCCCTGGAATTTTATTCCATTTGCGGGAATGGGTATCACCTCCTTTTTTAATCTTCTCCCTTAGCCCCTGCACCCAGAGGACTTGTCTCCATTGCACCTGGTGGGGTAAGGAAGTCATCTAAAGCTCTTGATCGCTTACTCCCCAAAGAAGGAGCTCGCTTGATCGAGCTTAGGGCTCTCTTGTGCCACGCTTATAGGCTTTAAGGCAGTTTTCATTTATTAAAACAAAAGGGGGATGTGGAGAGCTGAGACTCAGACGCCACTAGGTGGCGGTAACATTTTGCCCTCAAAACTGTAAAAAAACACCTCCAGTTCGCATGCGCAGGTTGCGCAAATTGCCTAAGCACGCTAAGCACGCTGGGCCCGAGTCAAGAGGCGGGGTAAAGAGTGAGCAGCCAATCAGGGTATTGACACGTCACTTAGGTGGGACCAGGGCTTATATAAACAGCGCCACTTCTGGGCCCTGGCACTCTCCTCCCTCTCCTCATCCCCCTCTCCCCTCCTGGGGCTTGCCCGCCCTGGCCGCGGCCCACGGGATGCCATGGTGTCCATCGGCCAATGCGAGCGCCGCCCGCGCCCGCGAGGTGGCCAGGCCCGCTCTCCTCTCCTCCTTTCATCTATTGACTGTAATAAAGGCTTGTTGAGGAAGGACTCTTGTGCCCGCGTGCGTTTCTGCTGGCGAGACAATCATGCGGCTTCCAACACCCTGACACACCTGGCCTGACCCTGACAGCCCTGGCCTGACAGCCCTGGCCCTGGCCTGACAGCCCTGGTCCTTGTCCTGACAGCCCTGGCCCTGGCCCTGACAACCCTGGCCTGATCCTGACAGCCCTGGCCTGACTCTGACAGCCCTGGCCGTGGCAGCCCTGGCGTGTCCCAGATAGCCCTGACGGCCCTAGTCCTGGCAGCCCTTGCGGCCCTCTCCTGGCCCTGTCCTTGGCAGCCTGGCCTGGCCCTGGCCCTTGACCCTTGACCCTAAACTTTGACCCCCCCTAACCCTAACCTAACCCTAACCTCTAACACCTAACCCTAACCCTAACACTAACCCTAGCCTGGCCCTAGCCCCCTAGCCCTCGCCCGCTAGCCCAACCCCTTGCCCTAGCCCCAGGCCTAGCTCTAGCACCCTAGCCCTAGCCTCCTAGCCCCCTAGCTCCCAGCCCCCAGCCCTAGACCCTAGACCTGGCCTAGTCCTATCCCCTTAGCACTAGGCCCCTAGCCCTAGCCCTAGCCCCTTGCCTAGACCTGGCTCACTGGCCCTAGCCCTAGCCCCAGCCCTAGCCCCTAGCCCCCCTAGCCTCAGCCCTGGCCCTGGCCCCTAGCCCTATCGCCCTAGCCCCAGCCCTAGCCACCTGGCCTTGGCCCTAGCCCCCAGCCCTAGTCCCCAGCCCAGCCCTGGCCCCTAGTCCTAGCCAAACCCCTAGCCCCTTGGCCCTAACCCCAGCCCCTAGCTCCAGCCATAGCCTCCAGTCCCAGCCCGAGCTCCAGCCCTATCCCTATCCCAAGGCCTAACCCTAACGCTGACCCTGCCCTGCCCTGCCCCCCTGACCTATCCCTAAGCCTAACAATAACCCTAACCCCTAACCCTAACCCTAACCTAACCCCTAACCCTAACCCTAAACCTAACACTAACAACCTAACCCTAACCTTTGGCAGACTTTAACCCTAACCCTAACCCTAACCCTAACCCTAACCTTTAACCCTAAGCCTAACCCCTAACCCTAACCCTGACCTGACCCTGACCCTGTCCCTGAACCTGACCTGACCACTGGCCTCAACCTAACCCTAACCCTAACCCTAACCCTGGCCTAACCCTAACCCCTAACCCTAACACTAAGCCTGACTTTAACCCCTAACCCAACCCTAACCCTAACCCCTAACCCTAACCCTAACCCACCTGAACCCTAGCCTGACCCTGACACTGGCCTGACCCTGACCTGACCACTAACCCTGGCCTAACCTGGCCTAAACCTAAACCTAACCCTAACCTAAACTTAAACCCTATGCCTAAAGGCCTGGCGTTAACCCTGGCCTGGCCTAACACTAAGCCTAACTCTAACCCCCTAACCCTAGCCTAACCTCTAGCCTAACCCTAATCCTAAGCCTAACACTAATATTTAACCCTATCCCTGGCCTAACTCCTCACCTAAGCCTAAGCCTAATTATAACACCAGCCCTAATCCCAGCCCCAGCCCCAGCCCAGCCTTGGCCTAAACCCAGCCCCAGCCTTAATCCCCAGCCCTGGCTTCTAACCTGGCCTGGCCTTAAGCCTAACCCTCTAACCCTAGCTCTAACACTCTAACCCTAACCCTAACCCTAACCCTCTTTTCCTAACTCTAACCCTCTGGCCTAACCCTAACACTAACACTAACCCTATCCTAACCTGTAACCCCTAGCCTAACCCTAACCCTAACCCTAACCCTAACCTCTAACCCTAACCCTAACCCTGTAACCCTAACCCTTGCCTACCACTAACCCTAAGCCTAACCCTAAACCTAAACCTAACCCCAACTCCAACCCCAACCCCATCCCCAACCCCAACTTTAACCCTAACCCTAACCCTAAACCTAACCCTCTAACCCTAACCCTAGCCCTAGACCCTAGCCCTAGCCGGCGAGCAGGCTAAGCACGCTGGGCCTGAGTCATCAGGTGGGGTAAAGATTGAGCAGCCAATCAGGGCATTGACACGTCACTTAGGTGCGACCAGGGCTTATATAAACAGCGCCACTTCTGGGCCCTGGAGCTCTCCTCCCTCTCCTCGTCCCCCTTTCCCCGCCCGGGCCTTGCCAGTCTTGACTGCGGCCCGCGGGACGCCGTGGTGTCCATCGGCCAATGGGAGCGCCGCCCGTGCCTGCGAGGTGGCCGGGCCTGCTCTCCTCTCCTTCTTATATCGATTGACTGTAATAAAGGCTTGTTGTGGAAGGACCCTTGTGCCCGCATGCGTTTCTGCCGGCGAGATGGTCACGTGGCTTGCAACACCCTGATAGACCTGGCCTGACCCTGACAGCCCTGGCCTGGCCTGAGAGCCCTGGCCCTGGCCTGACAGCCCTGGCCCTGGTCCTGACAGTGCTGACCCTGGCACTGGCAGCCCTGGACCTGGGCCTGACCTGACCCTGGCCTGACCCTTGACCTAAACCTTGACCCCTAACCCTAACCCTAACCCCTAACCCTAACCCTGGCCTAACCCCCAAGCCCTAGCCCGCTAGCCCAACCCCTTGCCCTAGCCCCTAGCCTTGGCCCCAGCCCCTAGCCTTGGCCTCCTACAACCCTGGCCCCTAGTCCCCTAGCCTAGGCCCTAGTCCTAGCCTAGTCCTAGCCCTAGCACTGGTGCCCTAGACCCAGCCCTAGCCCCCTAGCCTAGCCCCAGCCCCCCAGCCCCTAGCCCAGCCCGAGCACCAGCCCCTAGCCCTGTAGACTCAGCCTAGCCCTAGCCCCTAGCCCTATCCCCGAGCACCAGCCCAAGCCCCCTAGCCCCTAGGCCTAGGCCCGTAGCCTAGCGCTGGCCCCCTAGCCCTAGTCCTAGCCTAGCCCCAGCCCTAGCCCACTGGCCCCCCTAGCCCTAGCCCCTAGCCCTAGCCCCCTAACCTCCTAGTCCCAGCCCTAGCCTCCTAGCCCCTAGCTCCAGCCCTAGCCTCCAGCCCAAGCCCCAGCCCTAGCCTAGCCTTAGCCTAACCTAACCCTGACCCTGACCCTGAACCTGACCCTGACCCCTAACCTAACCCTAACCCTAACCCCTAAACCTAATCCTAATCCTAAACCTAACCCCTAACCCAACCTAAGCCTAACCTGAACCCTAAGCCTAACCATAAACATAACCCTAACACCTAACCCTAACCCTAACACCCCTAACCCTAACCTGACCTGACCTGACCCTGACCCCTAACCCTAACGTGGCCTGGCCTGGCCTGGCCTAAACACTAAACCCTAAGCCTAACACTGGCCCTGGCCCTAAACCCTAGCCTAGCCTCACCTGGCCTAATCCTGGCCTGGCCTGGCCTAACCTAACCCCAACCCCAAGCCCCAACCCCAACCCCAAGCCCCAAACCCAGCTCCAACCCCAACCCTAACCCTCCTAACCTCTAAAACTAACCCTAAGCCTAACCCTAACCCTAACCCTCTAACCCAAGGCCTAACCCTAATCCTAACCCCTAACCCTAACCCTAATACCCCTAACCCTAACCTGAAACTGACCCTGACCCTTACCTGACCCATAACCCTAACCCTAACTCTAACCTAACCATAACCCTCTAACCTAACCATAACCCTCTAAACCTAACCCTAACCCTAACGTTAATTCAAATTTAGAATTGACTAAGGAGTTTCATAAAAGTTTTCATGTTACAGCTGAGACATTGCGTCATCGATTTGACATAACTAGAAAAGAAGCTAGAGATATTGTTACCCAATGTCAAAATTGTTGTCAGTTCTGACCTATGCCTCATGTTGGGATTAATCCCAGAGGAATCCGTCCACTACAAGTGTGGCAGATGGATGTTACTCACATTTCATTTTTTGGTAAACTTCAATATTTGCATGTTTCTGTTGATACTTGCACTGGAGTTGTGTTTGCTTCTCCCCTGACTGGAGAAAAGGCAGACCATGTTATTCAACATTGCCTAGAGGCATGGAGTGCCTGGGGAAAGCCCAAATTCTAAAAACTGCCAATGGGCCGGCCTATACTTCTCAACAATTTGGACAGTTTTGTCATCCAATAAAAGTGACCCATCTAACGGGTCTCCCATATAACCCTCAAAGTCAGGGTATTATTAAACATGCTCACCGCACCCTAAAATCCTACTTAATAAAACAAAGGGAGAGTCCAGGAGGCTCTGCCCTCAGTGCCACAGTGACCGTTTCCTTGGCACTCTTCACACTCAATTTTTGAATTTGGACAGTCAAGGCCATTCGTGGCTGATCGCCACTGCTTAGGGCCTAATAGGCCCAAGGAAATGATCAAATGGTAGGATGTCTTAACTGGTCAATGAAAAGGCCCGGATCCTATCTTAATAAGATCCAGGGCAGCTGTCTGTGTTTTCCCACAGGAAGAAAACAATCCATTCTGGGTACCGGAGCGCCTCACTTGAAAGCTGGTGACAGCTGAAGATGATCTTTCCACAGATACACCTGCTACCACTAAAAAGAGTCAAGAGGCGGCAAGGATGACCACTAATTCTACTCGAGTGGATTCATTGCCCACAGATGGCTTATTACCCTGGGTTTCTTCTGCCTTTTCTTACTTTAAGATTGGGTAGGGGTTGGAATGTTTGGTGCAGCACTATGTTGGGCTTAGTGTTTTTACTCTGGCTGTTCTGCAAAATCAATACCCAACATAAACGTGACTAGGTCGCGATCACGCAAACACTTGTGGCCTTGAAACAAGGATCATCTCCCAAAATTTGGTTACCCATGTTAAAAAATTAAAACAGACTGTGACACTCGGTCTATGCACCTCAGGGGTTTTACCCATTGCCCTGAGTCGATGAGTGATCCAAGTCAATGTTGCCTTTGCCTAAGCGGCTATGGTACCTAGATAGGAGGATGACAGCCCTTGCACTCCCTGGAATTTTATTCCATTGCACGGGAATGGGTGTCACCTCCTTTTTTAATCTTCTCTCTTAGCCCCTGCACCCAGAGGACTTGTCTCCATTGTACCTGGTCGGGTAAGGAAGTAATCTAAAGCCCTTGATCGCTTACTGCCCAAAGAAGGAGCTCCCTTGATCAAGCTTAGGGCTCTCTTGTGCCACGCTTATAGGCTTTAAGGCAGTTTTCATTTATTAAAACCAAAGGGGGATGTGGAGAGCTGAGACTCAAAAGCCACTAGGTGGCGCTGACATTTTGCCCTAAAAAACTGTAAAAAAAAACCTCCAGTAAGCATGCGCCCATTGTGCAAATTGCGTAAGCATGGTAAGCACGCTGGGCACGAGTATTCATGTGGGGTAAAGAGTGAGCAGCCAGTCAGGGTATTGACACGTCACTTAGGTGCGACCAGGGCTTATACAAACAGTGCCACTTCTGGGCCCTGGCTCTCTCCTCCCTCTCCTCCTCCTCCTCTCACTGCCCCCACGGGACGCTTCTGTGTCCGTTGGACAATGTGAGCTCCGCACCCGCCCACATGGTGGCCAGGCCCGCTCTCCTCTCTTCCTTTTATCGACTGACTGTAATAAAGGCTTGTTGCTGAAGAACCCTTGTGCCCACGTGCGTTTCTGCAGGCAAGACGAATCACGTGGCTTCCAGCACCCTGACAGACCTGGGCCTGACCCTGACAGCCCTGGCCCTGGCCCTGATAGCCCTGGCCCTGGCCTGACAGCCCTGGCCTGATCCTGACACCCCTGGCCTGACTCTGACAGCCCCTAGCCCTGGCAGACCTGGCTGTGGCCTGATAGCCCTGAGGGCCCTGGCCTGGCAGCCCTTGCAGGTCTCTCCCTGGCCCTGTCCCTGGCCATGGCAGCCCTGGTCCTGGCCATGGCCCTTGACTCTTGACCCTAACCTTTGATCCCCTAACGCTAACCGCTAACCCCTAAAACCTAAACCCTAACCCCTAACCCTAAACCTGACAGCCCTGACCCTGACACTGACAGCACTGACCCCTAACCTTGACAGCCCAGGCCCCTGACAGCCCTGGCCTGGCCTGACAGCCCTGGCCCTGGCCTGACAGCCCTGGCCCTGGCCTGGCTGCCCTGGTCCTGGCCCTTACCTGACCCTGGCCTGACACTTACCCTGAACCTGACCCTAACCATAACCCTTACCCTAACCCTAACCCGTAACACTAACCTAACCTAAACATCTAACCCTAACCTAACCCCTAACCCTAACCCCAATCCCAACCCTAACCCTAACCTTAACCTAAACCTCTAACCCTAACCCTCACACT
Source organism: Meriones psammophilus (assembly GCA_036365155.1). NCBI lineage: Eukaryota > Metazoa > Chordata > Mammalia > Rodentia > Muridae > Meriones > Meriones psammophilus. The sequence goes on from JAEOAE010000986.1 coordinate 8,423, forward strand.
GACAGCCCTGACCCTGACCTGACAGCACTGACCCTGACCCTGAAAGCCCTGGCCTGACCTGACAGCCCTGGCCCTGGCCTGACAGCCCTGGCCTTGGCCTGATAGCCCTGGCCCTGGCAGCACTGGCCCCTGGCCTGGCGGCCCTGGTCCTGGTTTTGACCCTGGCCCTGGCCTGACCCTTGACCCTAACCCTTGACCCCTAAACCTAACCTAACCGGAACCCTAACCTGGCCCTAGTCCCTAGCCTAGCCTGCTAGTCCAACCCCCTTGCTCTAGCACTCTGGCCCTAGCCCTAACACCATTCTCCTTGCCCCTATCCCCTAGCACCAATAGCCTTGGCCCCCTATTCTTAGCCCTAGTCCTGGCCCCCTAGCACTGGCCTCCTAGCCTCAGCCCTGGCCCCCCTAGCCTAGCCCTGGCCCCCTAGCCTAGCCTAACCCTAGCACCAGCCCTAGGCCCTAGTGCCCTAGCCTCAGCTCTAGTCCCAGCCCCTACCCCTAGCTCCTAGCCTGGCCCCTAGCACTGGCCTAGACCCCTAGCACTGGTCCTAGTCTTGGCCAAGCTCTGGCCCCCTAGCCCCTAGCCCTAGGCCCCTAGCCACCTAGCACCCTGGCCCCAGCCCTAGCCTCCTGGCCCCTAGCCTAACCCTAGCCCCTAGCCCCCTAGCTACAGCCCTAGGCTCCAGCCCCAGTCCAAGCCCCAGCCCCAGCCTAGCCCTAGCCCTAGCCTAACCTGACCTGACCCTGACCCTGACCCCTGACCCTAAGCCTAAGCCTAACACCCTAACCTAAACCTAAACCTAAGCCTAACCAGCTAGCCTAACCCTAATCCTGACTTTAACCCCTAACCCTAACACTGGCCTAACCTAACCCTAACCCTAACCCTAACACACCCTAACCCTAGCCCTGACCTGACCTGACCCTGACCCTAACCATAAACCGTGGCCCCTAACCCTAAACCTAACACTCCTAACCCTAACCCTAACCCCCAACCCCTAATCCTAACCCCATCCCTAACCAACACCTAACCCCTAACTCCTAACCTAACCCTAAGCCTAACCTAACCACAACCCCAGCGTCAACCCCAAAACCAACCCCAAACCTAACCCTAACCCTCTAACCCAAACCCTCACACTGAAAGCCCTGGCCTGACCTGACATCCCTGGCCCTGGCCTGACAGCCCTGGCCTAGCCCTGACAGCCCTGGCCCTGGCAGGCCTGGCTATGGCCCTGGCGGCCCAGGTCCTGGTTTTGACCCTGGCCCTGGCCTGACCCTTGACCCTAAACCTTGACCCCCTAACCCTAACCTAACCTAACCCCAAACCCTAACACTGGCTCTGGCCACCTGGCCCTAGCCCGCTAGCCCTAGCCCCCTTGCCTAGCCCCCCTAGCCTAGCCTCCTGGCCCCTAACCCCTAAATCCTCATCCCTGGCCCCTAATCCTGGCCTAATCCTGGCCCCCAGGCACTGGCCCCCAGCCCCAGCCCCAGCCCCCTAGCCCTAGCACTAGCCCTAGCCCCAGCCCTAGCCCTCTGGCCTCAGCCCTGGCCTAACCCACCTAGCCCCATCCCCCTAGCACCAGCCCTGGCCCCCTAGCCTAGCCCTGGCCCCTAGTCCCTAGCCTAGTCCTGGCCCCTCGAACTATGCCCTAGCCCCAGCCCTAGCCCCTAGCCTAGCTCTAACCCCTAGACCTAGTCATAGCCATAGCCAGCCGCTGACCTGGCCCCTAGCCCCTAGACTCATCCCTGGCCCTGGCCCCCTAGCCCCTGGCCCCAGCCCTAGCCCCAGCCCTAGCCCCTAGCCCTAGCCCCCTGGCCCTGGCCCCTAGCCCCAGTCCTAGACCTGGCCCCAGCCCTAGCCCCTGGCCCCTAGCCCCTAGCCCCTAGCCCCAGCCTTAGCCTCCTAGCCACCTTCCCTAGCCCTGGCCCCTGGCCCCTAGCTCCAGCCCTAGCCTCCAGCCCCAGCCCCAGCCCCAGCCCTAGCCTAGCCCTAGCCCTAGCCCTAACCCTAACCCTAACCCTGACCCTGACCCTGACCCTGACCCAGACCCTGACCCTAACCTAACCTAACCTTGACAGACCTGGCCTGACACTGACAGCCCTGGCCTGGCCTGACAGCCCAGGACCTGGCCTGACAGCCCTGGCCCTGGCCTGACAGCCCTGGCCTGATCCTGACAGCCCTGGCCTGACTCTGACAGCCCTGGCCCTGGCAGCCCTGGCCATGGCCTGATAGCCCTGATGGCCCTGGGCCTGGCAGCCTTTGCGGCCCTCTCCCTGGCCCTGGCCCTGGCCCTGGCAGACCTGGCCCTGGCCCTGGACCTTGACCCTTGACCCTAACCTTTGACCCACTAAACCTAACCCCTAACTCTCACCCCTAACCCCTAACCTAAAAGTGACAGCCGTGACCCTGACACTGACAGCACTGACCCTAACCCTGACAGCCCTGGCCTGACCCTGACAGCCCTGGCCCTGTCCTGACAGCCCTGACCCTGACCCTGACAGCACTGACACTGACCCTGACAGGCCTGGCCTTGACCCTGACAGCCCTGGGCCTGGCCTGGCCCTGGCAGCCGTGGTCCTGGCCCTGGCTGCCCTGGCCTGGCCCTGGTGGACCTGGTCCTAGCCTGACCCTGACCCTGTCCCTGGCGCTTGACCCTAACCCGTGACCCCCCTAACCTAACCTTAACTCAGAACCCTAACTCTGGTCCTGGCCCCTAGCCTAGCCCAAGCCCAACCCCTTGCCCTGGCCCCTAGCCTAGCCCTAGCACCCTAGGCCTAGCCTCCTAGCCACCTAGCCCCCTTGCCCCTAGGCCTAACCCCTAGTCCTAGCCTAGTCATAGCCCCCTAGCACTGCCCCCTAGCCCCAGCCCTGGCCCCCTAGCCTGGCCCTGGCCCTAGCCAAATCCCCTAGTCCTGGCCCTGGCCCCTAGCCTAATCCTGGTCCCTACCCCAGCCCTGGCCTAACCCCTGGCCTGGCCCCTGGCCTGGCCCCTGGCCCCTAGCCCCAGGCCAAGGCCTAGCCTAGCCTAGCCTTAGCCCCAGGCCTGGCCCCTAGCCCCCTAGCCTCAGCCCTAGGCCCCTAGCCACCTGGCCCTAGCCCCTAGCCCTAGCCCTATCCCCTAGCCCTCCAGCCCCCCTAGACCTGGGCCCCTAGTCCTAGCCTAGTCCTGGCCCCTAGCCTAGCCCTCTGGCCCCAGCATTAGCCCCATAGCCCTAGCCCTAGCCACAGCCCTAGCCCCCTAGCACCCTAGCCACAGCCTAGCCCTAGCCCCTAGCCTGGCCCTAGCCCCTGGCCCTAGCCCCAAGCCTAGTCCTAGTCCTGGCCCCAGCCCTGGCCCCTGGCCCTAGCCCTGGCCCCTAGCCCTGGCCCCTGGCCCCTAGCCCTGGCCCCCTAGCCTAGTCCTAGTCCTGGCCCCAGCCCTGCCCCCTAGCCCCTAGCCCTAGCCCCCCAGCCCTAGCCCCTGGCCCCCTGGCCCCCTAGCCTAGCCCCTATCCCTGGCCCTGGCCCCCAGCACTAGTCCTAGTCCTAGCCCCAGCCCCAGCCCCTAGCCCCTAGCCTAGCCCTAGCCCCATAGCCCTAGCCCCATAGCCACCTAGCCCCAGCCCTAGCCTCCTAGCCACCTAGCCTAGCCCTAGCCCCCCTAGCCCCCTAGCTCCACCCTAGCCTACAGCCCCAGCCCCAGCCCCAGCCCTAGTCCTAGCCTAGCCTAAACCTAACCCTGACCTGACCTGACCTGACCTGACCTGACCGTGACCTGACCCTAACCATAGCCCTTGCCTGGCCTAACCCTAACCCTAACCCAGACCTAACCACCTGGCCTAGCCTAACCCTAGCCTAACCCTAACCGAACCTAAGCCTAGCCTGACCCTAATCGTGACCTAAAGCCTGGCCTAACCCCTAAGGCCTAACACTGCTCCTGACATTAACCTGGCCTAAGCCTAACTCTAACCCTAACCCTAACCCCTAACCCCCCCTAGCCTAACACTAGCCTGACCCTGACCTGACAGCTGGCCTAACCCTGGCCTAACCCTAGGCCTAAACATTAAACCCTAAACCCTAAAGCCCAGGCCTAGCCTAGCCTAACCCCCTAACCCTAAGCCTAGGCCTAGCCTAACCTAACCTAACCTGGCCTGCTCTAACCCCTAACGCTAGCCTAATCCCCCATAACCCTAACCTGACGCTGACCCTGGCTCTAACCTGACCTGACCTGACCTAAGCCTGGCCTAACCTAACCTAAACCTAGGCCTAAGCCTAAGCCTAACCTAACCCTAACACTCTAACACTAACCTAACCCTCTAACCATAAACCTAACCCTCTAACCCTAACCCTAACCTAACCTAACCGTAACATTAATTCAAATTTAGAATTGGCTAACGAGTTTCATAAAAGTTTTCCTGTTGCAGCTGAGACATTGCGTCATCGATTTGACATGACTAGAAAAGAAGCTACATCTTACTTATTTTACAAAGTTGTTCTTTACATTTCTGTACTTTCGTTGGAAATTTCTTTCTGTGCTCTCAAGTGGGAGATCTCACATTTCAGTTTTTCTGTATTCCTAATGGAACGGGCGACACAAATGTGATTTAGTTTACAAAGTTTTGCTTTGCCTTTCTATTCTTTTGTTGGAAACTTGTTTCTGTGCACTACTGTGGAGATATCACATTTCAGTTTTCCTGTATTCCTAATTGAGAGGGCTATACACATGTTACTGAGCATACAAAGTTGTGCTTTACATTTCTGTTCTTTCATTGGAAACTTGTTTCTGTGAGGTACAGTGCGAGATATAACTTTTCAGTTTTACTGTATTCCTAATTGTGCAGGCGACACACATGTTACTTAGTTTACAAAGTTGTGCTTTGCCTTTCTGTTCTTTTGTGGGAAACTTGTTTCTGTGAGGTACAGTGCGAGATATCACTTTTCAGTTTTCCTGTATTCCTAATTGAACGGGCGACACAGATGTGATTTATTTTCCAAAGCTCTGCTTTGTGTTTATGTTCTTTCATTGGAAACTTCTTTCTGTGCTCTAAAGTGGGAGATATCACTTTTCAGTTTTCCTGTATTCCTAATTGAATGGACGACACACATGTTACTTAGTGTACAAAGTTGTGTTTTACATTTCTGTATTTTTGTTGGAAACTTCTTTCCGTGCTCTAAAGTGGGAGATATCACTTTTCAGTTTTCCTGTATTCCTAATTGAATGGACGACACACATGTTACTTAGTGTACAAAGTTGTGTTTTACATTTCTGTTCTTTCATTGGAAACTTCTTCCTCTGCTCTAAAGTGGAGATATCACTTTTCAGTTTTCCTGTATTCCTAATTGAGCAGGCGACAAAATTTGATGTAATTTATAAAGTTGTGCTTTGTCTTTCTATTCTTTTGGTGGAAACTTGTTTCTATGCACTACTGTGGGAGATATCACTTTTCAGTTTTCTTGTATTTCTAATTGAACAGGCTACGTACATGTTACTTAGTATACAAACTTGTGATTTACATTTCTGTTCTTTTTTTTTGAAATCATCTTTCTGTGCACTACAGTGGGAGATATCACTTTTCAGTTTTCATGTATTCCTAATTGAACGGGCGACACACATGTGATTTAGTTTCGAATGTTGTGCTTTGCGTTTCTGTACTTTCATTAGGAACTACTTTCTGTATTCTAAAGTGGGAGGGTTAGGGTTAGGGCTTAGGGTTAGGGTTAGGGTTAGGGTTAGGGTTAGGGTTAGGGGGTTAGGGTTAGGGTTAGGGATATATAACTGTTCAGTTTTCCTGTTATAATAATTGAACAGGCGACACATATGTGAATTAGTTTACAAAGTTGTGCTTTGCGTTTCTGTTCTTTCGATGGAAACTTGTTTCTTTGCTGTAAAGTTCGATATATCACTTTTCAGCTTTCCTGTACTCCTAATTGAGCGAGTGACACATATGTGATTTAGTTTACAAACTAGTGCTTTGCGTTTATATTCTTTAGTTGGAAACTTGTTCCTCTTAGGAACAAGTTAGGGTTAGGAGTAAGGGTTAAGGTTAGGGTTAGGGTAGGGTAGGGGGTAGGGGGTAGGGTTAGGGTTAGGGTTAGGGTTAGAGGTTAGGGTTAGGGTTAGGGTTAGGGTTAGGGTTAGGGTTAGGGTTAGGTTTAGGGTTAGAGGGTTATGGTTAGGGTTAGAGGTTTAGGGTTTGGGTAAGGGGTCAGGGTCAGGGTCAGTGTCAGGATCGGGGTCAGGGTCAGGGTTAGGGTTAGGCGGGGTTAGGGTTAGGGTTAGGGGTTAGGGTTAGGGTTAGGAGTTAAAGTCAGGGTTAGTGTTAAGGTTAGATGGTTAGGGATAGGGTTAAGGTTAGGGTTAGGGGGTTAGGGTTAGGGTTAGGGTCATGGTCAGGGTCAGGGTCAGGGTCAGGGTTAGGGTTAGGGCTAGGGCTAGGGCTAAGGGTTAGGGGGCTAGGGATGGGTCTAGGACTAGGACTATGGCTAGGGGGCTAGGGCTAGGGCTAGGGGGCTAGGGCTAGGGGGATAGGTGACTAGGGGTCTAGGGCTAGGTTTAGGGCTAGGTGGCTAGGGCTGGGGCTAGGGGGATGGGGCTACAGATCTAGGGCTAGGGCTGAGGCTGGGGGCTGGGGGCTGGGGGCTGGGGCTGGGGCTGGGGGCTGGGGTAGGGGGCTGGGGGGCTGGGCTGGGGCTAGGGCTGGGGCTAGGGGCCTACTGCTAGGGGGCGAGGACTAGGGCTAGGAGTAGGGGGCTAGGGTTAGGGGGGCTAGAAGGCTAGGGGGCTAGGAGGCTAGGGCTAGGGGGCTAGGCCTAGGGCTAGGGGGCTAGGGGAAGGAGGCTAAGGCTAGCGGGCTAGGGCTAGGGGGATAGGCCTAGGGTTAGGGTAAGGGGATAGGGTTAGGGTTAGGGGGTCAAGGGTTAGGGTCAAGGGTCAGGGCCAGGGCCGCGGTCAAGGCCAGGACCAGGGCCGCCAGGGCCAGGGCCACGGCTGACAGGGCCAGGGCCAGGGCTGTTAGGGCCAGGGCCAGGGCTGTCAGGGTCAGGGCCAGGCATGTCAGGGTCAGTTTCAGTGCTGTCAGAGTCAGGGACAGGGCTGTCAGTGTTAGGGTTAGGGGATAGCATTAGGGTTAGGGTTAGGGTTAGGTTAGGGTTAGAGGGTTAGGGTTAGGGTTAGAGGGTTAGGGTTAGGGTTAGGGTTAAGGGGGGTAGGGTTAGGGTTAGGGTTAGGGTTAGGGTTAGGGTTAGAGGGTTAGGGTTAGGGATTAGGGGTTAGGGCTAGGGTTAGGGTTAGGGTTAGGGTTAGAGGGTTAGGGTTAGGGTTTGGGTTGGGGTTGTGGTGGGGGTTGGGTTTGTGGTTAGGGTTATGGTTAGGGTTAGTGCTAGGGTTCGGGTTAGAGTTAGGGTTAGGGTTGGAAATAGGTTTGGGTTTGGGGTTTGGGTTGGGGTTAGGGTTAGGGTTATGTTTAGGGTTAGGGTTAGGGGTTAGGGGTTATGTTTAGGGGTTAGGGTTTAGGGTTAGGGATAATGTTAGGGTTAGGGGTTAGAGGTTAGGGTTAGGGTTAGAGTTGGGGGGTTATGGTTAGGGTTAGGGTTAGTGTTAGGGGTCAGGGTAAGGGTCAGTGTCAGGGTCAGGGTTAGGGTTAGGGGGGTTAGGGTTAGGGTTAGTGGTTAAAGTCAGGGGTAGGGTTAGGGTTAGGGGGTTAGGGTTAGGTTTATGGTTATGGTTAGGGGGTTAGGGTTAGGGTTAGGTTTAGGGTTTAGGGTTAGGGTTGGGGTTAGGGTTTAGGGTTAGGGTTAGGGTTAAGGTCAGGGTCAGGGTCAGGGTCAGGGTTAGGGTTAGGGTTAGAGTTAGAGCTAGGGCTAGGGCTGGGCCTGGGGTTGGGGATGGAGGCTAGGGCTGGAGCTAGGGGGCTAGGGGGTTAGGGCTAGAGCTAGGTGGCTAGGAGGCTAGGGCTGGGGCTAGGGGGCTAGGGGCTAGGGCTAGAAGGCTAGGGCTAGGGGCTAGTGGGCTAGGGCTGGGGCTAGGATTTGGACTAGGGCTAGGGGGCTAGGGCAAGGGGGTTGGGCTAGCGGGCTAGGACTAGGGGGCTAGGGCTAGGGTTAGGGTTAGGGGTTAGGGTTAGGGTTAGGGGGTCATGGGTTAGGGTCAAGGGTCAGGGCCAGGGTCAGTGTCAGGGCCAGGACCAGGGCCACCAGGGCCAGGGCCAGTGCTGTCAGGGTCAGGGTCAGGGCTGTCAGGGTTAAGGTAAGAGTTCGGGGTTAGGGGTTAGGGTTAGGGGTTAGGGTTAGGGGGTCAAAGGTTAGGGTCAAGGGTCAAGGGTCAGGGCCAGGACCAGGGCCGCCAGGGCCAGGGCCAGGGCCAGGGCTGACATTACCAGGACCAGGGCTGCCAGGGACAGGACCAGTGTTGCCAGGGCCAGGGACAGGGCCGTCAGGGCTATCAGGGCCATGGCCAGGGCTGCCAGGGCCAGGGCTGTCAGAGTCAGGGCCAGGTCTGTCAGGGTCAGGGTCAGTGCTGTCAGGGTCAGGGTCAGGGCTGTCAGGGTTATGGTTAGGGTTAGTGGTTAGGGGTTAGGGTTATGGGTTAGGGTTAGGGGGTCAAAGGTTAGGGTCAAGGGTCAAGGGCCAGGGCCTGTGCCAGGGCTGCCAGGGCCAGGGCCAGGGCTAGGGAGATGGCTGTAAGGGCTGCCAGGGCCAGGGCCGTCAGGGCTATCAGGGCGACGGCCAGGGCTGCCAAGACCATGGCTGTCAGCGTCATGGTCAGGGCTGTCAGGATCAGGGCCAGGGCTGTCACGGCCAGGGCCAGGGCTGTCAGGACCAGGGCCAGGGCTGTCAGGGTCAGGGCCAGGTCTGTCAGGGTGTTGGAAGCTGTGTGATTCGTCTCGCCGTCAGAAAAGCACTGGGGAACAAGGGTCCTTCGCAACAAGCCTTTATTACAGTCAAGTGATGAAAGGAGGGAGAGGAGAGCAGGCCAGGCCACCTCCCGGGTGCGGGTGGCGCTCGCATTGGCTGAAGGACACCATGGCGTCCCCGCGGGCGCTGCCAGGGGCGGGCAAGCCCGGGAGGGGATAGGGGAGGAGGGGTAGGGAGGACAGCGCCAGGGCCCAGAAGTGGTGCTCTTTATATAAGCCCTGGTCGCACCTAAGTGACGTGTCAATACCTGATTGGCAGCTCACTCTTTACCCGCCTGATGACTTGGGCCCAGCGTGCTTAGCGTGCTTATGCAATTTGCAACACGCGCATGCGCGTTACTGGAGTTTTTTTACAGTTTGGAGGGCAAAATGTCAGAGCCACCTAGTGGCGTCTGAGTCTCAGCTTTCCACATCCCCCTTTTGTTTTAATAAATGAAAACTGCCTTAAAGCCTATAAGCGTTGCACAAGAGAGCCCAAAGCTCGATCAGCGAGCTCCTTCTTTGGGAGTAGCGATCAAGAGCTTTAGATTACTTCCTTACCCCATCAGGTGCAATGGAGACAAGTCCTCTGGGTGCAGGGGCTAAGGGAGAAGATTAAAAGGAGGTGACACCCATTCCCGTGCAATGGAATAAAATTCCAGGGAGTGCAAGGGCTGTCATCCTCCTATCTAGGTACCATAGCCGCGTAGGCAAAGGCAACATTGACTTGGATCACTCATCGACTCAGGGCAATGGGTAAAACCCCTGAGGTGCATCGACTGAGTGTCACAGTCTGTTTTAATTTTTTAACATGGATAACCAAATTTTGGGAGACGATCCTTGTTTCAAGGCCACAAGTGTTTGCGCGATCACGACCTAGTCACGTTTATGTTGGGTATTGATTTTGCAGAACAACCAGAGTAAAAACACAAAGCCACAACATAGTGCTGCACCCAACATTCCAACCCCTACCCAATCTTAAAGTAAGAAAAGGCAGAAGAAACCCAGGGTAATAAGCCATCTGTGTTTGATGAATCCACTCGAGTAGAATTAGTGGTCATCCTCGCCGCCCTTGACTCTTCAAGTGGTAGCAGGTGTATCTGTTGAAAGATCATCTTCAGCTGTCACCAGCTTTCGCGTGCGGCACTCCGGTACCCAGAATGGATTGTTTTCTTCCTGTGGGAAAACACAGACAGCTCCCCTGGATCTTATTAAGATAGGATCCGGGCCTTTCCATTGACCAGTTAAGACATCCTTCCATTTGATCATGTCCTTGGGCCTATTAGGCCCTAAGCAGTGGCGATCAGCTGCCAAATGGCCTTGACTGTCCAAATTCAAAAAATTGAGTGTGAAGAGTGCCAAGGAAACAGTCACTCGTGGCACTGAGGGCAGAGCCACCTGGACTCTCCCTATTGTTTTATTAAGTAGGATTTTAGGGTGCGGTGAGCATGTTTAATAATACCCTGACTTTGAGGGTTATATGGGAGACCCGTTAGATGGGTCACTTTTATTGGATGACAAAACTGTCCAAAGTTTTGAGAAGTATAGGCCGGCCCATTGGCAGTTTTTAGAATTTTGGGCTTTCCCCCGGCACTCCATGCCTCTAGGCAAAGTTGAATAACATGGGCTGCCTTTTCTCCAGTCAGGGGAGAAGCAAACACAACTCCAGAGCAAGTATCATCAGAAACATGCAAATATTGAAGTTTACCAAAGAATGAAATGTGAGTAACATCCATCTGCCACACTTGTAGTGCACGGATTTCTCTGGGATTAATCCCAACATGAGGCATAGGTAAGAACTGACAACAATTTTGACATTGGGTAACAATATCTCTAGCTTCTTTTCTAGTTATGTCAAATCGATGATGCAATGTCTCAGCTGTAACATGAAAACTTTTATGAAACTCCTTAGCCAATTCTAAATTTGAATTAATGTTAGGGTAAGGGTTAGGGTTAGGTTTAGAGGGTTAGGGTTAGGGTTAGAGAGTTAGGGTTAGTGTTAGGGTTAGGGTTAGTGTTAGATTGTTAGGGTTAGGGTTGGTGTTAAGGTTAGGGGTTAGGGGTTAGTATTAGGGTTAGTGTTAGTGTTAGTGTTAGTGTTAGTGTTAGGGTTAGGGTTAGGGTTAGGGTTAGAGGGTTAGGGTTATGGTTAGAGGGTTAGGGTTAGGTTTAGTGTTAGGGTTAGGGTTAGGGGTTAGGGGTTAGGTATAGGGGTTGGGGGTTAGGGTTAGGGTTAGGGATAGGGTTAGGGATAAGTGTTGGGGATAGGGTTAGAGGGGTTATGGTTAGGGATAGTGTTAGGGTTAGGGTTAGGGGTTATGGTTAGGGTTAGGGTTAGGGGATTTAGAGTTAGGGTTAGGGTCAGGGTTAGGGCCAGGGTCAGGGTCAGGGTTAGTGTTATGGTGGGTTAGGGTTAGGGTTAGTTGTTAGGGTTAGGGTTAGCGTTAGGGTTAGTTGTTAGGGTTAGAGGATGACAGCCCTTGCACTTCCTGGAATTTTATTCCATTGCACGGGAATGGGCGTCACCTCCTTTTTTAATCTTCTCCCTTAGCCCCTGCACCCAGAGGACTTGTCTCCATTGCACCTGTTGGGGTAAGGAAGTAATCTAAAGCTCTTGATCACTTACTCCCTAAAGAAGGAGCTCGCTTGATCGAGCTTAGGGCTCTCTTGTGCCACGCTTATAGGCTTTAAGGCAGTTTTCATTTATTAAAACAAAGGGGGGATGTGGTGAGCTGAGACTCAGACGCCACTAGGTGGCACTGCCATTTGCCCTCAAAACTGTAAAAAAACCTCCAGTACACATCGCCCGTTGTGCAAATTGCGTAAGCATGGTAAGCACGCTGGGCACAGTATTCAGGTGGGGTAAAGTGAGCAGCCAGTAAGGGTATTGACACGTCACTTAGGTGCGACCAGGGCTTATATAAACAGCTCCACTTCTGGGCCCTGGCACTCTCCTCCCTCTCCTCCTCCCTCTCTCCCTGCCCAGGTCTTCCCCGCCATGGCGGCGGCCCCGCAGGAAGCTTCTGTGTCCGTTGGCCAATCGGCGCTGCCCGTGCTCTCGAGGTGGCCAGGCCGCTCTCCTCTCCTCCTTTCATCGATTGACTGTAATAAAGGCTTGTTGCGGAAGGACCCTTGTGCCCACGTGCGTTTCTGCAGGTGATCACGAATCACGTGGCTTCCAGCACCCTGACAGACCTGGGCCTGACCCTGACAGCCCTGGCCTGGCGTGACAGCTCTGGCCTGATCCTGGCACCCCTGGCCTGACTCTGACAGCCCCTAGCCCTGTCAGCCCTGGATGTGGCCTGATAGCCCTGAGGCCCTGTCCTGGCAGCCCTTGCAGGTCTCTCCTGGCCCTGTCCTGGCCATGGAAGCCCTGGTCCTGGCCATGGCCCTTGACTCTTGACCTAACCTTTGATCCCCTAACGTTAACCCCTAACCCTAAAGCCTAAACCCTAACCCCTAACCTAAACCTGACAGCCCTGACCCTGACACTGACAGCACTGGCCCTAACCCTGACAGCCCTGGCCTGACCCTGACAGCCCTGGCCTGGCCTGACAGCCCTGGCCCTGGCGCCCGGCAGCCTGGCCCTGGCCTGGCGGCCCTGGTCCTGGCAGTTACCCTGACCCTGGCCTGACACTGACCCTGATCCTGACCTAACCATAACCCTTACCTAACCTAACCCCGTAACACTAACCTAACCTAAACATCTAACCCTGGCCTAACCCCTAAACCTAACCCCAGCCCCAGCCTAACCCTAACCTAACCTAACCTAACCTAACTGTCTAACCTAACCCTCACACTGACAGCCTGACCTGACCCTGACAGCACTGGCCCTGACACCGACAGCCCTGGCCTGACCCTGACAGCCCTGGCCCTGGCCTGAGAGCCCTGGCCTTGGCCTAACAGCCCTGGCCCTGGGGCCCTGGCCCTGGCCTGGCGGCTCTGGTCCTGGTTTTGACCCTGGCCCTGCCCTGAACCTTGACCCTAACCCTTGACCCCCCTAACCTAAACCTAACCCTAACCTAACCTGGCCCTGGCTGGCCCCTGGCCCCTGGCCTGGCCTCCTAGCCCCTGCCCCTGGCCCCTGGCCTAACCCTAGCCTGGCCTGGCCTAGCCCCTGGCCCCCCTAGCCCGCTGGCCCCACTAACCCTAGCCACCTGGTCCTGGCCTAGTCCTGGCCCCCTAGCACTCAGCCTGGCCCCAGCCCTGGCCCCCTAGCCCCAGCCCTGGCCCCTAGCCATAGCCCTAGCCTGGCCCAGCCCCAGCCCCCCTGGCCCCCCCAGCCTCAGCCTGGCAGCCCCCCTGGCCCCTAGGCCTATCCCCCCCTAGCCCCAGCCCTAGCCCCAGCCCTGGCCCTGGCCCTAGGCCTAGCCCCTAGCCCCTGGCCCCTGGCTCCTGGCCCTAGCCCTAGTCCCTAGCCTAGTCCTAGTCCTGGCCCCAGCCCTAGGCCCCTAGCCCTTAGCCCTATCCCCTAGCCTGGCCCCCTAACCCCTAGCCCCAGCCATAGCCTCCTGGCCCCTAGCCTGGCCCTGGCCCCTGCCCCCCCTAGCCCCTAGCCCAGCCCTAGCCTCCAGCCCCAGCCCCAGCCCCAGTGCTAGCCTAGACCTAGCCCTAACCGTAACCCTGGCCGGACCTTGCCCTGACCTAACCTACCCTAAGCCCTGACAGACCTGGCCTGACTGACAGCCCTGGCCCTGGCCTGACATCCCTGGCCCTGGCCTGACAGCCCTGGCCCTGGCCTAACATCCCTGGCCCTGGCCTGACAGCCCTGGCCCTGGCCTGACAGCCCTGGCCTGATCCTGACAGCCCTGGCTCTGACTGACAGCCCAGCCCTGGCCTGGCAGCCCTGGCGTGGTCCTGATAGCCCTGATGGCCCTGGGCCTGGCAGCCTGGCAGCCGGCCCTCTTCCTGGCTCTGGCCTGACCCTGGCATCCCTGGCCTGGCCTGGACCTTGACCCTTGACCCTAACCTTTGACCCACTAACCTAACTCCTAACCCTAACCTAACCCTGAGGCCTGACCTGCCCTGACAGCCCTGACCTGACCTGACAGCACTGACCCTGGCGTGACAGCCCTGGCGTGGCAGCCCTGGCCCTGGCCCTGGCGGCCCTGGTCCTGGTTTTGACCCTGGCCCTGGCCTGACCCTTGACCTAACCCTTGGCCCCCTAACCGTAAGCCTAACCTAACCTAACCCATGGCCCTGGCCCCTGGCCCCCAGCCCTGGCCGCTGGCCTAGCCTCCTGGGCCCCTGGCCCCTGGCCCGCTAGCCCCACTAGCCCTAGCCACCTGGTCCTGGCCTAGTCCTGGCCCTAGCACTGGCCCCCTGCGCCCAGCCCTGGCCCCCCTAGCTCTGGCCTAGCCTAGCCCCAGCCCTAGGCCCCTGGCCCCTAAACTCAGCCATAGCCCTGGCCCCTAGCCACATCCCCTGGCCCCAGCCCTGGCCCACTGGCCTGGCCCTGGGCCCCTGGTCCCCTAGCCCCTGGCCTGGCCCCTGGCCTGGCCTGGCCCCAGCCCTGGCCTCCTATCCCCTAGCCCCCCTGGCCCTGGCCCCTAGGCCTGGCCTAGTTCTAGTCTAGCCCTAGCACTGGCCCCTAGCCCCTAGCCTAGCCCTAGCCTAGCCTAGCCACAGCCCTGGCCCCTAGCCCCCTAGCCTCAGCCCTAGCCCTAGCCCCTAGCCCTATCCCCTAGCACAAGCCCTTGACCCCTAGACCTGGCCCTAGCCCCAGGTCCCCTAGCCCCCCTGGCGCCTGGCCCCCTAGCCTGGCCTAGCCCCTAGCCTAATGCTGGACCTGGCCCCAGCCCTAGCCCCTGGCCCTTAGGCCTAACCCCTAGCCCTAGCCCCAGCCCCCTAGCCCCAGCCATAGCCTCCTGGCCCCCCCTAGCCTAGCCTGGCCCCTAGCCCCCTAGCTCCAGCCCTAGCCTCCAGCTCCAGCCCCAGCCCCAGCCCCAGCCCCAGCCTAGCCCTAGCCCTAGCCTAACCCTAACCTGACCCTGACCCTGACCCTGACCCTGGCCCAGACCTGACCCTAACCTAACCTAAAGTTGACAGACCTGGCCTGACACTGACAGCCCTGGCCCTGGCCTGACAGCCCTGGACCTGGCCTGACAGCCCTGGCCTGATCCTGACAGCCCTGGCCTGATCCAGACAGCCCTGGCCTGACTCTGACAGCCCTGGCCTGGCAGCCCTGGCGTGGCCTGATAGCCCTGTAGGCCCTGGGCCTGGCAGCCTTTGCGACCCTCTACCTGGCCCTGGCCTGGCCTGGCCCTGGCAGACCTGGCCTGGCCCTGGACCTTGACCCTTGACCCTAACCTTTGACCCACTAACCTAACCCTAACCCTCACCCCTAACCCTAACCTAAAAGTGACAGCCGTGACCCTGACACTGACAGCACTGACCCCCTAACCCGGACAGCCCTGGCCTGACCCTGACAGCCCTGGCCCTGTCCTGACAGCCCCTGACCCTGACCCTGACAGCACTGACACTGACCCTGACAGCCCTGGCCTTGACCTGACAGCCCTGGCCTGGCAGCCGTGGTCCTGGCCTGGCTGCCCTGGCCTGGCCCTGGTGGACCTGGTCCTAGCCCTGACCTTGACCCTGTCCTGGCGCTTGGCCCCTAACCCTTGACCCCCTAACCTAACCTTAACCCAGAACCCTAACTCTGGCCTGGCCCCTAGGCCTGGCCCACAAGCCCAACCCCTTGCCTGGCCCCTGGCCTGGCCTAGCACCCTGGCCTGGCTTCCTGGCCACCTGGCCCCCTTGCCCCCCTGGCCTGGCCCTGGCCTAGCCTAGTCCTGGCCCCTAGCACTGGCCCCTAGCCCCAGCCCTGGCCCCTGGCCTGGCCTGGCCCCTGGCCCTATCCCCTGTCCCCCCTGCCCTAGCCCCTGGTCCTGGCCCCAGCCCTGGCCCTGGCCCCTGGCCCTGGCCCCTGGCCCCTGGCCCTAGCCTAGCCCTAGCCTTGGCCCCAGGCCTAGCCCCCTAGCCTCAGCCCAGCCTAGCCCCCCCTAGCCCCAGCCAGCCTAGCCACCTGGCCTGGCCCCTGGTCCCAGCCTGGCCCCCCCCTGGCCTAGTCCTGGCCCCTAGCCCTAGCCCTCTGGCCCCAGCATTGGCACCTTGGCCTAGCCTAGCCACAACCCTGGCCCCCCTATCCCCTAGCCACAGCCCTGGCCTAGCCCCTGGCCCTATCCCCTGGCCCCTAGCCCTGGCCCCCAAGCCCTAGTCCTAGTCCTGCCCCAGCCCTGGCCCCTAGCCCAAGCCCCTGGCCCCTAGCCCTATACCCTAGCACTAGTCCTAGTCCTGGCCCCAGCCCTAGCCCCCGTGCCCCTAGCCATAGCCCCATAGCCCTAGCCCCCCATAGCCCCCAAGCCCCAGCCCTAGCCTCCTAGCCACCTAGCCCTAGCCCTGCCCCCCTAGCCCCCCTAGCTCCAGCCCTAGCCTCCAGCTCCAGCCCCAGCCCCAGCCCTAGTCCAGCCTAGCCCTAGCCCTAACCTGCCTAGCCTGACCTGACCCTGACCTGACCCTGACCGTGACCTGACCTAACCATAGCCCTTGCCTAGCCTAACCCTAGCACTGGCCGAGACCTAACCACCTGGCCTAACCTGGCCTGGCCTAACCCTAACCGTAACCTAAATCTAGCCTAACCCCTAACCGTGACCTAGGCCTGGCCTGGCCCCTAGGCCTAGCACTAGCCTGACATTAACCCTGGCCCTGCTCTGCTCTGGCCTAACCCAGGCACTAGCCCTAGCCTAACACTAGCCTGACCTGACCTGACAGCTAAGCCTGGCCTAGGCCTAAACATTAGGCCTAAACACTAAAGCCCAGGCCTAACCCTAGCCTAACCCCCTAGCCTAGCCTGGCCTAACCACTGGCCTAACCCCTAACCCTAACTCTAACTCCCCTAGCGCTAGCCTAACCCCCATAGCCCTAACCTGACCCTGACCTGACTCTGACCCTGACCTGACCTGACCCTAACCTAACACTAACCTAACCTAAACCTAAGCCTAACCCTAACCTAACCCTATCCTAACCCTCTAACACTAACCTAACCCTAACCTCTAACCTAACCTAACCCTCTAACCTAACCTAACCATAACCATAACCATAACATTAATTCAAATTTAGAATTGGCTCTTGAGTTTCATAAAAGTTTTCCTGTTGCAGCTGAGACATTGCGTCATCGATTTGACATAACTAGAAAAGAAGCTAGAGATATTGTAAGCCAAGGTCAAAATTGATGTCAGTTCTTACCTATGCCTCATGTTGGGATTAATCCCAGTGGAATCTGTCCACTACAAGTGTGGCAGATGGATGTTACTCACATTTCATTTTTTGGTAAACATCAATATTTGCATGTTTCTGTTGATACTTGCACTGGAGTTGTGTTTGCTTCTCCCCTGACTGGAGAAAAGGAAGACCATGTTATTCAACATTGCCTAGAGGCATGGAGTGCCTGGGGAAAGCCCAAAATTCTAAAAATTGCCAATGGGCCAGCCTATACTTCTTAAAAATTTGGACAGTTTTGTCATCCAATAAAAGTGACCCATCTAACGGGTCTCCCATATAACCCTCAAAGTCAGGGTATTATTAAACATGCTCACCGCACCCTAAAATCCTACTTAATAAAACAATAGCGAGAGTCCAGGAGGCTCTGCCCTCAGTACCACGAGTGACCTTTTCCTTGGCACACTTCACACTCAATTTTTGAATTTGGACAGTCAAGGCCATTGACTGATCGCCACTGCTTAGGGCCTAATAGGCCCAGGAAATGATCAAATGGAAGGATGTCTTAACTGGTCAATGGAAGGCCCGGATCCTATCTTAATAAGATCCAGGGAAGCTGTCTGTGTTTTTCCACAGGAAGAAAACAATCCATTCTGGGTACCGGAGAGCCTCTCGAAAGCTGGTGACAGGTGAAGATGATCTTTCCACAGATACACCTGCTACCACTTGAAGAGTCAGGGTGCGAGGATGACCACTAATTCTACTCAGTGGATTCATAAGCCCACAGATGACTTATTACCCAGGGTTTCCTCTGTCTTTTCTTTAAGATTGGGTGGGGTTTGGAATGTGGGGTTCAGCACTATGTTGGGGCTTAGTGTTTTTACTCTAGTTGTTATGCAAACTCAATACCCAACATAAATGTGACTAGGTCGCGATCGCGCAAACACTTGTGGCCTTGAAACAAGGATCATCTCCCAAAATTTGGTTATCCATGTTAAAAAATTAAAACAGACTGTGACACTCGGTCGATGCACCTCAGGGGTTTTACCTATTGCCCTGAGTCGATAAGTGATCCAAGTCAATGTTGCCTTTGCCTAATCGGCTATGGTACCTAGATAGGAGGATGACATCCCTTGCACTCCCTGGAATTTTACTCCATTGCACAGGAATGGGTGTCACCTCCTTTTTTAATCTTCTCCCTTAACCCCTGCACCCAGAGGACTTGTCTCCATTGTACCTGGTGGGGTAAGGAAGTAATCTAAAGACCTTGATCGCTTACTCCCCAAAGAAGGAGCTCCCTTGATCGAGCTTAGGGCTCTTTTGTGCCACGCTTATAGGCTTTAAGGCAGTTTTCATTTATTAGAACAAAAGGGGGATGTGGAGAGCTAAGACTCAGACGCCACTAGGTGGCACTGAAATTTTGCCCTCAAAACTGTAAAAAAAACCTCCAGTACACATGCGCCCGTTGTGCAAATTGCGTAAGCATGGTAAGCACGCTGGGCACGAGTATTCAGGTGGGGTAAAGAGTGAGCAGCCAGTCAGGGTATTGACACGTCACTTAGGTGCGACCAGGGCTTATATAAACAGCTCCACTTCTGGGCCCTGGCGCTCTCCTCCCGCTCCTCCTCGCCCTCTCCCTGCCCAGGGCTTCCCCGCCCTGGCCGCGGCCCGCAGGAAGCTTCTGTGTCCGTTGGCCAATGCGAGCACTGCCTGCGCTCGCGAGGTGGCTGGGCCCGCTCTCCTCTCCTCTCCTTGTTGTGGCAGGACCCTTGTGCCCGTGTGCTTTTCTGCCGCGAGACAAATCAGCAGTTCCAACACCTGACAGACCTGTCCTGACCCATAAAGCCCTGGCCCTGGCCTGACAGCCCTGGCCTGGCCTGACAGCCCTGGCCTGACCCTGACAGCCCTGGCCTGATCCTGACAGCCCTGGCCTAACACTGACAGCCCTGGAATGGCAGCCCTGGCCGTGGCCCTGATAGCCCTGATGGCCCTGGCCCTGGCAGTCCCTGCGGCCCTCTCACTGGCCCTGGCGCTAACCCTGGTAGCCCTGGCCCTGGCCCTTGACCCTTTACCCTAAACTTTGACCCCCTAACCTAACCCCTAACAGCTAACCCTAACTCTAACCTGACAGCCCTGACCTGACCCTGACAGCACTGACCCTGTACCTGACAGCCCTGGCTGGCCCTGACATCCCGGTCCCTGGCCTGACAGCCCTGGCCTGGCCTGGCAGCCCTGGTCCTGGCCAGGGTATCCTGGCCCTGGCCTGGCGGCCCTGGTCCTGGCCTGACCCTTCACCTAACCCTTGCCCCCTAACCTAACCTAAACCTAAGCCTAACCTGGCCTAGCACCCTTGCCTATCCGCTGGCCCAGCCACCTTGCCCCCTGGCCCCTAGGCCTGGCCCTGGGCCACTAGCCCTAGCCTCCTAGACCCTTAGCCCCCAGGCCCCCAGTGCTAGCCCCCAGCCTGGCCTAGCCCCTGGTTCCCTGGCCCACTGGCCTGGGCCTGGCCCTAGCCCTGGCCCCTAGACCTGGTCCTAGCCCCTGGCCCCAGCTCTGGCCCCCTAGCCCCTAGCCTGGCCCCTGGCCCCTGGCCCCTGGCCCCCCTAGCCCCAGGCCTAGCCTCCCAGCCACCTAGCCCTCGCCAAGCCCCCCTAGCCCCCCTAGCTCCAGCCCTAGCCTCCAGCCCCAGCCCCAGCCCCAGCCCTATTCCTAGTCCTAGCCTAACCTAGCCTAGCCATGGCCCCTGACCCCCCTAGCCCTAGCCTAACCTAGCCCTAGCCTAGCCTAGCCCTAGCCCCTAACCCTAACCCCTGGCCTAACCCTAAACCTAACACTAAGCCCCTTAACCTGGCCTAAGCCCTGGCCCTGGCCTAGCCCCTGCCCCTAGCCCTAACCTAAAAGCTAACCTAACTCTAAGCCCCCTAACCTAAATCTGCCCCTGACCCCCCTGACCTGACCTGAACCTGACCTGACCTGACCCTGGCCCCTAGCCCTAACCTAGCCCCTAGCCCTAACCTAGCCCCCTAGCCTAGCCCCAGCCCCTAACCTAACCCCCATAACCTAACAGACATTTTGCCCTCAAAACTGTAAAAAAACACCCTCAGTACACATGCGTTTTTGCCTAAATTGCATAAGCACACTAAGCACTCTGGGTCCGAGTCATGAGGTGGGTTAAAAGTGAGCAGCCAATCAGGGTATTGACATGTCCCTGGGTGCGACCAGAGCTTATATAAACAGCCCCCTTCTGGGCCCTGGTGCTCTCCTCCCTCTCCTCCTCCCCCCCTCTCCCGCCCGGGGCTTGGCCACCCTGGCTGCGGCCCGTGGGGCGCCTCTGTATCCGTCGGCCAATGTGGCGCTTCCCACGCCCACGGCGTGGCGGGCCTGCTCTCCTCTCCTCCTTTCATGGCTTGGCTGTAATAAAGGCTTGTTGAGGAAGGACCCTTGTGCCTAACGTGTGTTTCTGCCAGCGAGATGGTCACGTGGCTTCCAACACCCTGACAGACCTGGCCTGGCCCAGACAACCCTGGCTGACCCTGGCCAGCCCTGGCCCTGGCTGACAGCCCTGGCCCCAGCCCTGGCCTGGCCCTGACAGCCCTGGCCTGGCCCTGACAGCCCTGGCCTGACACTGACAGCCCTGGACCTGGCAGCCCTGGCGTGGCCTGATGACCCTGGCGTCCCTGGCCTGGCAGCCCCTGCATCCCTCTCTCTGGCCTGGCGCTGGCCCTGATAGCCCTGGCCACGGCCTGGCCCTTGACACTTTACCTTAACCTTTGACCCCTAACCTACCCCTAACGCTAACCCTAACCACTAGCCCTAACCTGGCCCTGACAGCCTGACCTGGCCCTGACAGCACTGCCCCCTGACCCTGGCAGCCCCTAGCCGTGTCCCTGACATCCCGGTCCGTGGCCTGACAGCCATGGCCCTGGCCCTGGCAGCTCTGGTCCTGGCCAGGGCAGCCCTAGCCCTGGCCTTGGCGGCCCTGGCCCCTGGCCTGACCTTTGCCCCCTAACCCTTGACCCCCCTAACCTGGCCCTAACCACTAAGCCTAACCTTGGCCCTGGCACCCATGCCTAGCCCGCTGGCCCAACCCCTGGCCTGGCCCTAGGCCTGGCCTGGCCCCTGGCCTGGCCTCCTGGCCCCCTGGCCCCCCCAGCCCCTGGCCCCTGGCCCCTGGCCCTAGGCCTAGTCCTGGCACCCTAGCACTGGCCCTAGCCCCAGCCCTGGCCCCTAGCCCCCCTAGCCTCAGCCCTGGCCCTGGCCCCTGGGCATATCCCCCCTAGCCCCAGCCCCCCCCCTAGCCTTGGCCCTGGCCCCCTATTTCCCTGGCCCCTGGCCCTGGCCCCTGGCCCCTAGCCTAGCCACCTAGGCGTGGTCCTAGTCCTAGCCCCAGCCCTGGCCCCTAGCCTAGCCCTGGCCCCCAGCCCTGGCCCCCTGGCCCCCAAGCCCCAGGCCTGGCCTCCTAGACACCTGGCCCTTGCCCAAGGCCCTGGCCCCCTAGCTCCAGCCCTAGCCTCCAGCCCCAGCCCCAGCCCCAGCCCCTAGCCCTAGCCTAGCCTAACCTAACCTGACCTGACCTGACCTGACCTGACCGTGACCTGACCTAACCTAACCCTAACCTAACCTAACCTAGCACTAACCTAACCACTAACCCCTATCCTGGCCTAACAACTAACAGCCTGCCCCCTAACCGTAACCTAGGCCTAGCCTAACCCTAGGCCTGCACTAGCCTGACCTGACCTGGCCTGAACCTGACCTGACCACTGGCCTGGCCTGGCCTGGCCCTAGCCTGGCCTGACTGCCTGGCTGGCCTAGGCCTTAGGCCTAGGCCTAAGGCCTAAGCCTAAGGCCCAGGCCAGCCTGGCCTAACCCCTAGCCTAGCCTAACCTAACCACTAGCCTAACCTAGCCCTAGCCTAACCACTAGCCTAACCCCCATAACCCTAACCTAACCTGACCTGACTCTAACCTGACCCCCCTAACCTAACCTGACCTGACCTGAATAGGCCCTGAGCCCTGACCTGACCTGACCCTAACCTAACCCTAACCTAAATCCTAAACCCTAAACCCTAAACCTAACCCTAACATTAATTCAAATTTACAATTGGCTACTTGAGTTTCATAAAAGTTTTCCTGTTACAGCTGAGACATTGTGTCATCGATTTGACATAACTAGAAAAAAGCTAGAGATATTGTAAGCCAATGTCAAAATTGTTGTCAGTTCTTACCTATGCCTCATGTTGGGATTAATCCCAGTGGAATCTGTCCACTACAAGTGTGGCAGATGGATGTTACTCACATTTCATTTTTGGTAAACTTCAATATTTGCATGTTTCTGTTGATACTTGCACTGGAGTTGTGTTTGCTTCTCCCTGACTGGAGAAAAGGAAGACCATGTTATTCAACATTGCCTAGAGGCATGGAGTGCCTGGGAAAGCCCAAAATTCTAAAATTGCCAATGGGCCAGCCTATACTTCTTAAAAATTTGGACAGTTTTGTCATCCAATAAAAGTGACCCATCTACTTGGGTCTCCCATATAACCCTCAAAGTCAGGGTATTATTAAACATGCTCACCGCACCCTAAAATCCTACTTAATAAAACAATAGCGAGAGTCCAGGAGGCTCTGCCCTCAGTACCACGAGTGACCTTTTCCTTGGCACACTTCACACTCAATTTTTTGAATTTGGACAGTCAAGGCCATTAGTGACTGATCGCCACTGCTTAGGGCCTAATAGGCCCAGAAATGATCAAATGGAAGGATGTCTTAACTGGTCAATGGAAAGGCCCAGATCCTATCTTAATAAGATCCAGGAAGCTGTCTGTGTTTTCCCACAGGAAGAAAACAATCCATTCTGGGTACCGGAGAGCCTCACGCGAAAGCTGGTGACAGGTGAAGATGATCTTTCCACAGATACACCTCCTACCACTTGAAGAGTCAAGGGTCGCGAGGATGACCACTAATTCTACTCGAGTGGATTCATCGCCCACAGATGACTTATTACCCAGGGTTTCCTCTGTCTTTTCTTTAAGATTGGGTGGGGTTTGGAATGTGGGGTTCAGCACTATATTGGGGCTTAGTGTTTTTACTCTAGTTGTTATGCAAACTCAATACCCAACATAAATGTGACTAGGTCGCGATCGCGCAAACACTTGTGGCCTTGAAACAAGGATCATCTCCCAAAATTTGGTTATCCATGTTAAAAAATTAAAACAGACTGTGACACTCGGTCGATGCACCTCAGGGGTTTTACCTATTGCCCTGAGTCGATAAGTGATCCAAGTCAATGTTGCCTTTGCCTAATCGGCTATGGTACCTAGATAGGAGGATGACATCCCTTGCACTCCCTGGAATTTTACTCCATTGCACAGGAATGGGTGTCACCTCCTTTTTAATCTTCTCCCTTAACCCCTGCACCCAGAGGACTTGTCTCCATTGTACCTGGTGGGGTAAGGAAGTAATCTAAAGACCTTGATAAACTTACTCCCCAAGAAGGAGCTCCCTTGATCGAGCTTAGGGCTCTTTTGTGCCACGCTTATAGGCTTTAAGGCAGTTTTCATTTATTAGAACAAAAGGGGATGTGGAGGCTAAGACTCAGGATGCCACTAGGTGGCACTGAAATTTTGCCCTCAAAACTGTAAAAAAACCTCCAGTACACATCGCCCGTTGTGCAAATTGCGTAAGCATGGTAAGCACGCTGGGCACAGTATTCAGGTGGGGTAAGAGTGAGCAGCCAGTCAGGGTATTGACCGTCACTTAGGTGCGACCAGGGCTTATATAAACAGCTCCACTTCTGGGCCCTGGCGCTCTCCTCCCCGCTCCTCCTCCCCTCTCCCTGCCCAGGGCTTCCCGCCCTGGCGCGGCCCTGCAGGAAGCTTCTGTGTCCGTTGGCCAATCGAGCACTGCCTGCGCTCGCGAGGTGGCTGGGCCCGCTCTCCTCTCCTCTCCTTGTTGTGGCAGGACCCTTGTGCCCGTGTGCTTTTCTGCCTTGAGACAAATCAGCAGTTCCAACACCCTGACAGACCTGTCCCTGACCCATAAAGCCCTGGCCTGGCCTGACAGCCCTGGCCCTGGCCTGACAGCCCTGGCCTGACCCTGACAGCCCTGGCCTGATCCTGACAGCCCTGGCCTAACACTGACAGCCCTGGAATGGCAGCCCTGGCCGTGGCCTGATAGCCCTGGCGGCCCTGGCCTGGCAGTCCCTGCGGCCCTCTCACTGGCCTGGCGCTAACCCTGGTAGCCCTGGCCTGGCCCTTGACCCTTTACCTAAACTTTGACCCCCTAACCTAACCCTAACAGCTAACCTAACTCTAACCTGACAGCCCTGACCCTGACCCTGACAGCACTGACCCTGTACCTGACAGCCCTGGCCTGGCCCTGACATCCCGGTCCCTGGCCTGACAGCCCTGGCCTGGCCTGGCAGCCCCTGGCCAGGGTATCCCTGGCCCTGGCCTGGCGGCCCTGGTCCTGGCCTGACCCTTCACCTAACCCTTGCCCCCCCTAACCTAACCTAAACCTAAGCCTAACCTGGCCTAGCACCCTTGCCTATCCGCTGGCCCAACCACCTTGCCCTGGCCCCTAGGCCTGGCCTGGGCCACTGGCCTAGCCTCCTGGACCCTTAGCCCCCAGGCCCCCAGTGCTAGCCCCCAGCCTGGCCCTGGCCCCCTGGTTCCCTGGCCCACTGGCCCTGGGCCTGGCCCCTAGCCCTGGCCCCTAGACCTAGTCCTAGTCCTGGCCCCAGCTCTGGCCCCCTAGCCCTAGCCCTGGACCCCTGGCCCTGGCCCCTAGCCCCTAGCCCCAGGCCTAGCCTCCCAGCCACCTGGCCCTCGCCAAGCCCCTGGCCCCTAGCTCCAGCCTAGCCTCCAGCCCCAGCCCCAGCCCCAACCCTATTCCTGGTCCTGGCCTAACCTAACCTGACCATGACCTGACCTAACCTAACCTAACCTAGCCTAACCCTAACCTAACCTAACCTAACCCTAACACTAACCTAAACCTAACACTGGCCCCTTAACCTAGCACTAACCTGACTTTGACCCTAACCCTAGCCTAACCTAACCTAACCTAAAAACTAACCTAACTCTAATCCCCTAACCTAAATCTGACCCTGACCCCGACCTGACCTGACCTGAACCTGACCTGACTAGCCTGACCCTAGCCTGGCCTAACCTAACCTAACCCTAGCCCCTAACCTAACCTAACCTAACCGCTAACCCTAACCTAACCCCCATAACCTAACAGACATTTTGCCCTCAAAACTGTAAAAAAACACCCTCCAGTACACATGCGGTTTTGCAAATTGCATAAGCACACTAAGCACTCTGGGTCCGAGTCATGAGGTGGGTTAAAGTGAGCAGCCAATCAGGGTATTGACATGTCACTTAGGTGCGACCAGAGCTTATATAAACAGCCCCACTTCTGGGCCCTGGTGCTCTCCTCCCTCTCCTCCTCCCCCCTCCCGGCCCGGGCTTGGCCACCCTGGCTGCGGCCCCTGGGGCGCCTCTGTGTCCGTCGGCCAATGTGGCGCTTCCCACGCCCACAGCGTGGCGGGCCTGCTCTCCTCTCCTCCTTTCGCCGCTTGGCTGTAATAAAGGCTTGTTGAGGAAGGACCCTTGTGCTTACGTGTGTTTCTGCCAGCGAGATGGTCACGTGGCTTCCAACACCCTGACAGACCTGGCCTGACCCAGACAACCCCAGCCTGACAGCCCTGGCTCTGGCCTGACAGCCCTGGCCCTGGCCCTGGCCCTGACAGCCTGGCCTGATCCTGACAGCCCTGGCCTGACACTGACAGCCCTGGACCTGGCAGCCCTGGCGTGGCCTGATGACCCTGGCGTCCCTGGCCTGGCAGCCCCTGCATCCCCTCTCTCTGGCCTGGCGCTGGCCCTGATAGCCCTGGCCACGGCCTGGCCCTTGACACTTTACCTTAACCTTTGACCCCCTAACCTAACCCTAACGCTAACCTAACCACTAACCTAACCCTAACCCTGACAGCCTGACCCTGACCCTGACAGCACTGGCCCTGACCCTGACAGCCCCTAGCCGTGTCCCTGACATCCCGGTCCGTGGCCTGACAGCCATGGCCCTGGCCTGGCAGCTCTGGTCCTGGCCAGGGCAGCCTAGCCCTGGCCTTGGCGGCCCTGGTCCTGGCCTGACCTTTGACCCTAACCCTTGCCCCCTAACCTAAACCTAACCACTAACCTAACCTTGGCCCTAGCACCCATGCCTGGCCCGCTGGCCCAGCCCCCTGGCCTGGCCCTAGGCCTGGCCTAGCCCCCTGGCCTGGCCTCCTGGCCCCCTGGCCCCAGCCCCCCTGGCCTGGCCCCTGGTCCTGGCCTAGTCCTGGCACCTAGCACTGGCCCCTGGCCCCAGCCCTAGCACCTGGCCCCTAGCCTCAGCCCTAGCCCTGGCCCCCTGGGCATATCCCCTAGCCCCAGCCCTACCCCCTAGCCTTGGCCTGGCCCCCTATTTCCCTGGCCCCTGGCCTGGCCCCTGGCCCCTGGCCCTAGCCACCTGGCGTAGTCCTAGTCGTAGCCCCAGCCCTGGGCCCCTAGCGCCTACCCTGGCCCCCAGCCCTGGCCCTCTACCCCTAGCCCCAGGCCTGGCCTCCTAGACACCTAGCCCTTGCCCAGGGCCTGGCCCCTAGCTCCAGCCCTGGCCTCCAGCCCCAGCCCCAGCCCCACCCCTGGCCCTAGCCCTGGCCTAACCTAACCTGACCTGACCTGACCTGACCCTAGCCTAACCCTAGCCTAACCCTAACACTGGCCTAGCCTAACCACTAGCCTATCCTAACCTAACACTAACAGCTAACCTAACTGGCCCCCTAGCCTAACCTGACATGACCTGACCTGACCTGGACCTGACCTGACCACTAGCCTGGCCTAACCTAGCCTAACCTAACCTAACTCTAAACCTAAACATTAGGGCCTAGGCCTAAAGCCCTAGCACTAGCCTAACCTAGCCTAACCTAACCCTAACCTAACCTTAACCCTAACCACTGGCCTAACCTACCCCTAACCCTAACCTAACCTAACCCCCATAACCCTAACCTGACCTGACCCTGAATCTGACCCTGACCTGACCCTGACCCTAACCTAACCTAACCTAAATCCTAAACCTAAACCCTAAACCTAAACCTAACATTAATTCAAATTTACAATTGGCTTGAGTTTCATAAAAGTTTTAATGTTACAGCTGAGACATTGTGTCATCGATTTGACATAACTAGAAAGACGCTAGAGATATTGTTACCCAATGTCAAAATTGTTGTCAGTTCTTACCTATGCCTCATGATGGGATTAATCCCAGAGAAATCCGTCCACTACAAATGTGGCAGAAGGATGTTACTCACATTTCATTTTTTGGTAAACTTCAATATTTGCATGTTTCTGTTGATACTTGCTCTGGAGTTCTGTTTGCTTCTCCCCTGACTGGAGAAAAGGCAGCCCATGTCATTCAACATTGCCTAGAGGCATGGAGTGCTTGGGGAAAGCCTTTGGAAAAAAAATCACATCTGTGTCACCTGTTCATTGGGAATACAGGAAAACTGAAAAGTGATATCTCGCACTGTACCTCACAGAAACAAGTTTCCCACAAAAGAACAGAAAGGCAAAGCACAACTTTGTAAACTAAGTAAAATGTGTGTCGCCTGCACAATTAGGAATACAGTAAAACTGAAAAGTTATATCTCGCACTGTACCTCACAGAAACAAGTTTCCAAAGAAAGAACAGAAATGTAAAGCACAACTTTGTATGCTCAGTAACATGTGTATAGCCCTCTCAATTTGGAATACAGGAAAACTGAAATGTGATATCTCCACAGTAGTGCACAGAAATAAGTTTCCAACAAAAGAATAGAAAGAAAAAGCAAAACTTTGTAAACTAAATCATATTTGTGTCGCCCGTTCCATTAGGAATACAGAAAGAACAGAAATGTAAATCACAAGTTTGTTAACTAAGTAACATGTATGTAGCCCGTTCAACTAGAAATACAAGAAAACTGAAAAGTGATATCTCCCACTGTGGTGCATAGAAACAAGTTTCCAACACAAGAGTAGAAAGGCAAAGCACAACTTTTTAAACTAAATCACAATTGTGTCGCCCGCTCAATTAGGAATACAGGAAAACTGAATAGTGATATCTCCCACTTTAGAGCATAGAAAGAATTTTCCAATGAAAGAACAGAAATGCAAAGCACAACTTTGGAAAATAAATCAAATGTGTGTCGCCCGTTCAAATAGGAATACAGGAAAACTGAAAAGTGATATCTTGCACTGTACCTCACAGAAACAAGTTTCCAATGAAAGAACAGAAATGTAAAGCACAACTTTGTAAACTAAGTAACTTGTGTGTCACCTGCACAATTAGGAATACAGGAAAAGTGAAAAGTGATATCTTCCACTTTGGAGTACAGGAAGAAGTTTCCAATGTAAGAACAGAAAGGTAAAGCACAACTTTGGAAACAAAATCACATGTGTGTTTCCCGTTCCATTAGGAATACAGGAAAACTGAAAAGTGATATATCGCACCATACAGCACAGGAACATGTTTCCAACGAAAGAACAGAAAAGCAAAGTACTACTTTTAAAAGGAATCACATGTGTGCCGCTCGCTCAATTAGGAATACATGAGAACTGAAAAGTGTTATCTGCACTGTATGCGGCACAAGTTTCTAACACAAGAACA
The DNA here is from genome assembly GCA_036365155.1 of Meriones psammophilus. Lineage (NCBI taxonomy): Eukaryota > Metazoa > Chordata > Mammalia > Rodentia > Muridae > Meriones > Meriones psammophilus. Next base: position 37,182 of record JAEOAE010000986.1, read on the forward strand.
AGCATAAAGCACTACTTTGTAAAGTAAATCACATGGGTGTAGCTCGCTCAAATAGGAATATAGGAAAACTGAAAAGTGATGTATTGAACTGTACTGCAAAGAAACAAGTTTCCTTGAAGAAGAACAGAAAGGCAAAGCACAACTTTGTAAACTAATTCACATCACGTGTCGCCTGTTCAATTATTATAACAGGAAAACTGAAAGTGATATAACCTAAACCTAACACTGTAGCCCCTACCCCTGTAACCTGGCCTAAGCCTAACCTAACACTGCCCTAACCCTAAGCCTGGCCTAGCCTAACCTAGCCTAACCCCTAACCTGTAACCTAACCTAACCTAAAACTAACCTAACCCTAACCTCACCTCACACCAGCCTAACCTAACCTAACCTAACCTAACCTAACCTAACCCTTCTTCCTAAAAAGGAACAAGTTTCCAACAAAAGAACAGAAAAGCAAGCACTACTTTTAAGCGGAATCACATGTGTGTTGTTGCTAAGCCAATTAGGAATCTGGGGAAAACTGAAAATGTTATCTGGCACTGTACGGCACAGAAACAAGTTTCCATCGAAAGAACAGAAAGCATAAAGCACAACTTTGTAAACTAATTCACATAAGTGTTTCCCGTTCAATTATGATAAAAGGAAAACTAAATAGTGATATATCACACTGTACAGCAGAGAAAAAGTTTCCAACAGAAGAACAAGCATAAAGAACTTCTTTAAGCGAAATCACATGTGTGTTGCTAGCTCAATTAGGAATACTGGAAATCTGAAAAGTGATATATTGAAATGTACTGCAAAGAAACAAGTTTTCATTGAAAGAACAGAAACACAAAGCACAACTTTGCAAACTAATTCAAATCGAGCTGTTCAATTATTATAACAGGAAAACTGAAAAGTGATATAACCCTAACTTTAACAAAAAACTAACCCTAACCTAACCTCACATAAGCCCTTTCCCGTTACCTAACCCTACTTGTTCCTAACAGGAACAAGTTTCCAAAAAGAACATAATAAAGCACTACTTTGTAAACAAAATCACATGTGTGTTTCGCTCAGTTAGGAATACAGGAAAACTTAAAAGTGATATAATGCACTGTACACCACAGCAACAAGTTTCGAACAAAAGAACTGAAAAGCAAAGCACTACATTTAAACGGAATCACATGTGTGTCGCTCGCTCCAATAGGAATACAGGAAAACTAAAAAGTTTTATCTCACACTGTATGGCACAGAAACAAGTTTCCATCGGAAGAATAGAAACGCGAGAACAACATTGTAAACTAATTCACACATGTGTCGCCCGTTCAATTATTATAACAGGAAAACTGAAAAGTGATATATCGAACTGTACAGCACAGGAACACGTTTCCAAGAGAAGAACAGAAACGCAAAGCACAACTTTCTAAACTAAATCACATGTGTGTCACTCACTCAATTAGGAATACAGGGAAACTGAAAAGCGATATATGGAAATTATGGCAAAGAAACAAGTTTTCATCGAAAGAACAGAAACGCAAAGCACAACTTTGTAAACTAATTCACATTCATTTTGCCTGTTCAATTATCATAACATTATTATAACAGGAAAAGCACTACTTTGTAAAAAAGTGTTATAACCTAACCTAACCTAAGAAACAAGTTTTCCCCTAACCTAAACTAATTCACAACCCTCACCTAACCCTACCTAACCTCTCACCTCACCCTCACCCTCACCTCCTCACCTCACCTAACCTAACCTAACACTAACCTAACCTAACTTGTTCCTAAGGAAAGAACAAGCATAAAGCACTACTTTGTAAACCAAATCACATGTGTGTGCCACTCGCTCAATTAGGAATACAGGAAAACTGAAAAGTGATATAGCGCACTGTACAGCACAGGAACAAGTTCGAACAAAGAACAGAAAAGCAAAGCACTACTTTTAAGCGGAATCACATGTGTGTCGCTCGCTCAATTAGGAATACAGGAAAACTGAAAGTGTTATCTCGCACCTTAAGGCACAGAAACAAGTTTCCATCGAAAGAACAGAAGCATAAAGCACAACTTTGTAAACTAATTCACACACGTGTCACCCTTTCAATTATTATAACAGGAAAACTGAAAAGTGATGTAACCTAACCTAAACCTAAGCCCTAACCTAGCAAAGCCCTAACCTAACCTAACCTTAACCATAACCATAACCATAACCTAACCATAACTTGTTCCTAACAGGAACAAGTTTCCAATGAAAAAGAACATAAGCATAAAGCACTACTTTGTAAACTAAATCAAATGTGTGCCACTCGCTCAATTAGGAATACAGGAAAACTTAAATGTGATATAGCGCGCTGTACAGCACAGGAACAAGTTTGAGCGAGAGAAAGAAAGCGCGAAGCACAACTTTGTAAACTAATTCACATACGTATCGCCCATTCAATTATTATAACAGGAAAACTGAAAAGTGATATATCACACTGTACAGCACAGAAACAAGTTTACAACAGAAGAACAGAAATGCAAATCACTACTTTGTAAACTAAATCACATGTGTGTCGCTAACTCAATTAGGAATACAGGGAAACTGAAAAGTGATAAATTGAAATGTATGGCATAGAAGCGATTTTCATCGAAGAAAGAACAAGCATAAAGCACAACTTTGTAAACTAATTCACATTCATGTAAGCTTGTTCAATTATTATAACAGGAAAACTGAAAAGTGATATAACCTAACCTAACCTAAGCCCCTAACCTAACCTAACCTAACCTAACCCCCTAACCTAACCTAACCTAATCCTAACCCTATTCCTAACCTAACTTGTTCCTAAAGGAACAAGTTTCCAACGAAAAGAACAAGCATAAAGCACTACTTTGTAAACTAAATCACATGTGTGCCACTCACTCAATTAGGAATACAGAAAACTGAAAGAGATATAACACATGTGAGTAACCAGCTAGTAAATAGACTAGCATTACAGCATTGGGCAAGAAAAGCAAGCCTCTCTGGGTGCCTGTGCCCGTTGATGCCCTCACGCTATGACTATCTTCAGACAGAAAGGGATTTTGGAATTACAGCTGCTATTGTTACTGCCATCTCATTGGCAGCTGTTGGAGCTACCACCACGGCATTAGCCATGAGTCATACTGGGCAGACTGCTCAGACCCTGAATAACCTTTTAGCCAATGTAGCTCATGCCTTAGATGTACAAAAGGAAAAAATGCTCAACTAAAAGGAGGTTTGATGGTGTTCAATCAGAGGTTTGACCTCGTGCAGGAACAAATTGATACCCTATGGCAAATTGCTCAACCAAGCTGTCAATGAAAGTATGCTGGACTTTGTGTCACTAACATACAACATGAGAATTTTCCCTGTGCTGCAAGTCTGTCTAAACAATTGTCAAGCTATATTTTAGGTAATTGGACTGGAGAATTCGATACTACCATGGACCAGCTGAGAGTGGCCATTGTCATGGTAAATTCTACCAGAGTGGACGCAGGACTAGCCACAGGATTATCATCATGGATTGCTGCAGCCATGAATCATCTGAAGGAATGGGCGGGCATGGGGGCGTTAGCAGGCCTTCTGGTGTTGGTCACCTTGGTTTGCCTGTGGTATATATGCAAGATTAGAGTCTCACAGCAGCGTAATGCAGCCATGACCATTCAGGCCTTTACAGCCATTGAAGCAGGACAGTTTCCCCAAGCATGGTTGGCTACCATAAAAAGCTAAAATGTTATGCTCAGGATGCGAGGCTAAGCACTGCACTCAGGGCCAGCCGCCTTGGACCCAGAGAAGAGCATGTCTGATTGCATGCGGGTTGATGCCCCAGGTCCCGCCTCTGAGAAAAGGTATCGGACGGGTCTGATGCTCTTTGGGTGGATGACACCTAAATGAACATCAGTACAAAGTCCCAATTTATTTCTAATATCAGAGATCAGACCTCTACTCTTGCCTGATCGTCAAAAAAAAAAAAGAGGGAACTGTGAGAGCTGCGTAATGCCGCACCTGAAAGATGGAGCTAGTTTCGCCTTCCACCTTCCGGATGGTGAGTGCTCTCTGTCACAAACAACTCCACATTTGGCTAAGGCTGAGGATCTGGCTTGCTTCCATGTATGTGGACCTATCTGCATTGCCCACGTGGCATGCTGGGGTTAGCTACCCAGAGGCTATTTAAAGTGGGCTGGTTTTCCCCAGGGTCAGGTGATTGTTCAAGGTTCCTGAATAAACTGCATTAAAAAAAAAGATAAAAGATAAAAAAATTCAGAAACACATCAAAAACATCAACCATCATGATCAACGAGGCTTCATCTGAGAAATTTAGGGATAATTCAATGTATATAATTCAATAAATATAAACCATCATATAACAGACTAAAATGCAATACCCACATTGTCATCTAAAATTTTCTATGTAGCATATTATGATCTTCTAATAAGTTCAGAAGATTTTAAAAATATTTTACTTGGTAAGGTTAAAATATTGACATTATTCACTGTCAAATTTTAATAAATTTGAGTTAAGTGAATGAATAGAAACACAACCAATCAGAAGCATAGCTTTCCATTTTTAGATGTTGATATCAAACACATAGATAATACTACTATGCTCTGACCCTCTTACAGTGAGCCATGGATACTCAATACTATAATTTCATATTTGGGTTGTTACACAGGATGGTAAAGTTATATCAACTTAGTTTCAGAACTTAAAATTTGAGTACTTTAGATCACTGCCCAGTATACTCATAATTACATGGCATTGTGACAAGTTATATATATATATATATATATATATATATATATATATATATATATATATATTGCAAACATGTGTATCTATATTTTAGTAAATATATATGAAGTAAAATAATATTATTAGTGGAATATGAAAATATGTATTTCACCTACTCAGATTTTCATGATGATCTGCATGTATTAATAAATATTAACATGACAGAGTTAGGCTTTGAGAAAATTGTAGTGACAGCATGTAAAATAGGTATGATAATGAGATAAGAATGCTAGAGGCAGGCTTGGGGAAAATTGTTTTCAATCTGACTTGTAAATTGGATTCATTTAAGGGATAAATTAGAGAATGAAAAGTTAAAATGAGAACACATCTCAAAAGTATTGAATGGTTGTAGCCAGTGACTGCATAAGGTAGATTAATTTTTAAAAATATGAAACATTAAAAAATATGAGTTATTTCCCTCAGAATGATCTTTTCTAGATCCCACCATTTGCCTGCAAATTTCATGATTTCCTCCTTTTTGATTGCTGAGTAGTATTCCATTGTATAAAAATACCACAATTTCTGTACGCATTCCTCCATTGATGGACGTCTGGGTTGTTTCAGGTTCGGCTATTACAAATAAAGCTGCTATAAACGTGGTTAACAAAAAAGAAAGAACAAGCATAAAGCACAACATTGTAAACTAATTCACATACGTGTGTCCCGTTCAATTATTATAACAGGAAAAATAAAGTGATATATCACACTGTACAGCACAGAAACAAGTTTCTAACACAAGAACAAGCATAAAGCACTACTTTGTAAAGTAAATCACATGTGTGTTGCTCGCTCAATAAGGAATATAGGAAAACTGAAAAGTGATGTATTGAACTGTACTGCAAAGAAACAAGTTTTCATCGAAAGAACAGAAACACAAAGCACAACTTTGTAAACTAATTCACATACGTGTCGCCTGTTCAATTATTATAACAGGAAAACTGAAAGTGATATAACCTAACCTTAACCTTAACCATAACCATAACCATAACCTAACCCTAACCTAACCTAACCTAAACCTAACTCTAACCTAACGTCAACTTGTTCCTAACAGGATCATGTTTCCAGCGAAAGAACATAAGCAAAGCACTACTTTGTAAACTAAGTCACATGTGTGTCACTCGCTCAATTAGGAATACAGGAAAATGGAAAGTGATATATCGCACTGTACAGCACAGGAACAAGTTTCCAATGAAAGAACAGAAAAGCAAAGCACTACTTTTAAGCGGAATCACATGAGTGTCACTTGCACAATTAGGAATATAGGAAAACTGAAAAGTGATATATCACTGTACAGCACAGGAACAAGTTTAGAGCGAAAGAACAGAAAGAAAAAGCGCTACTTTTAAAGGGAATCACATGTGTGTGGCTCGCTAAATTAGGAATACAGGAAAACTGAAAAGTGATATATCAGATTGTTCAGCACAGGAACAAGTTTGAACCGAGAAGAAAGAAAAGCAAAGCACTATTTTGTAAACTAAAGAACATGTATGTCGCTCAAATATTAGGAATACAGGAAAACTGAAAAGTGATATATTGCACCATACAGCACAGAAAAAGTTTCAACGAAGAAACAGAAAAGCAAAGAACTACTTTTAAGCGGAATCACATGTGTGTCTTTCGCTCAATTAGGAATACAGGAAAACTGAAAAATGTCATCCCTCCTGTATGGCACAGAAACAAGTTTCCATCAAAACAACAGAAATGCAAAGCACAACTTTGTAAACTAATTCACATACATGTAAGCCTGTTCATTTATTATAACTGGAAAACTGAAAATTGATATAAGACTAACCTAACCTAACCTAACCTACACCCGTAACCTAACCTAACCTAACACTAACCTAGCCCCTTACCTAACCTAACCTAACCTAACCCTACCTAACCATAAGCCTAAACCTAAATCTAACCTAACTTGTTCCTAACAGAGACAAGTTTCCAGCGAAAAAAACAGTGCGAAAAGCACAACTTTGTAAACTAATTCACATCGTGTCGCCTCTTCAATTATTATAACAGGAAAATTGAAAGTGATATAACCCTAACCTAACCATAGCCATAACCATAAACGCAAACCATAGGCCTGCCCCTAGCCTGGCCTAACCTTGCCTGGCTGGCACTGGCCGTGGCCTGGCCTGGCGGTGGCCTGGCACTGGCCTGGCCTGGCCTGGCCCTGGCACTGGCACTGGCCTGGCCTGGCCACTGGCCTGGCCCTGGCCTGGCCAAGCACTGGCCTGGCCTGGCCTGGCCTGGCACTGCACTGGCCTGGCCTGGCCTGGCCTGGCCTGGCCTAGCCTAGCCTGGCCTGGCTACAGCCTAGCCTAGCCAGCCTAAGCCTACCCCAGGCCTAGCCTAACTTGTTTCTAACAAAAACAAGGTAGGAAACTTGTTTCTAACAAGAACAAGTTTCCAAGGAAAGAACATAAACACAAAGCACTACTTTGTAAACAAAATCACATGTGTGTCACTCTCTCAATTAGGAATACAGGAAAACTGAAAGTGATATATCGCATTGTACCTCACACTAACAAGTTTCCAGCGAAAGAACAGAAATGTAAAGCACAACTTTGTAAACTATGCAACCTGTGTGTCCCCTGCACAATTATATCGCACTGTACAGCACAGAAACAAGTTTCCAATGAAAGAACCGAAAAGCAAAGCACTACTTTGTAAACTAATTCACACATGTGTCGCCTGTTCAATTATTATAACAGGAAAATTGAAAAGTGATATAGCTGCTGTACAGCACAGGAACAAGTTTCCAGCGAAAGAACAGAAAAGCAAAGCACTACTTAGTAAACTAAATCACATGTGTGTGGCTCGCTCAATTAGGAATACAGGAAAACTGAAAAGTGATATATCGCACTGTACAGCACAGGAGCAAGTTTCCAATGAAAGAACAGAAAAGCAAAGCACTACTTTGTAAACTAATTCACACATGTGTCGCCTGTTCAATTATTATAACAGGAAAATTGAAAAGTGATATATCGCACTGTACAGCACAGGAACAAGTTTCCAGCGAAAGAACAGAAAAGCAAAGCACTACTTAGTAAACTAAATCACATGTGTGTTGATCGCTCAATTAGGAATACAGGAAAACTGAAAAGTTTTAGTTAGCACTGTACAGCACAGGAACAACTTTCAAAGCAAAGCACAGAAAAGCAAAGCACTACTTTGTAAACTAAATCACATTTGTGTCACTTGCTCAATTAGGAATGAGGAAAACTGAAAAGTGATATATCGAACTGTACATCAAAAAAACAAGTTTTCATCGAGAAAGAATAGAAATGCAAAGCACAACTTTTTAAAGTAATTCACATACGTGTAGCCTGTTCAATTATTATAACAGGAAAAATGAAAAGTGACATAACCTAACCTAAACCTAACCTAACCCTCTAACAATAACTATAACCTAAAACTAATCCTAACCCTAACCTAACCTAACCATAACCTAACCATAACCTAACCTAACCTAACCCTACCTAACCAGAACCATAACCTAACTTGTTCCTAATAGGAAGAAGTTTCCAACCCAAGAACATAAGCATAAAGCACTACTTTGTAAACTAAATCACATGTGTGTCGCTTGCTCAATTAGGAATACTGGAAAACTGAAAGTGATATAATGAACTGTATAGCACAGGAACAAGTTTCCAAAGAATGAACATAAAAAAGCAAAACACTACATTGCAAACTAAATCACATGTGTGTCACTCGCTCAATTAGGAATACAGGAAAAATGAAAGTGTTATCTCACACTGTGCGGCACAGAAACAAATTTGAGCAGAAAGAACAGAAAAGCAAAGCAGTACTTTTAAACTAAATCACATGTGTGTCTCTCGCTCAATATGGAATACAGGAAAAGCGAAAGAGATATATCACATTGTAGAGCACAGGAACATGTTTCTATGAAAGAACAGAAGCGTAAAGTACAACTTTGTAAACTAATTCACATATGTGTTGCCTGTTCAATTATTATAACATGAAAACATAAAGTGATATAACCTAAAACTAACCATAACCCAGCACTAACCTTCTTCCTAACAATAAACCTAACCTAACCTAACCTGGCCTGGTCCCTGGCCTGGCCGCTAGCACAAAAACCCTTGCCCCTGGCCCTCTGGCCTGGCCCTGGCCCTGGCGCTGGCCTCCTGGCCCCCTAGGCCCTGGCCCCCTAAGCGCTAGTACTGGCCTCCTAGCCTAGCCTAGCCCTGGCCCCAGCCCTGGCCCCTGGCCCCTAGCCTCAGCCCCTGGCCCTGGCCCCTGGTCCCTGGCCCCCTGGCCCTGGCCCCTGGCCTAGTCCTGGTCCTGGCCCCAGCCCTGGCCCCTGGCCCTAACCTGGCCTTCTGGCCTAACCCCTGGCCCCCCTGGCCCAAGCCTAGCCTCCTGGCCCCCCTAGGCCTGGCCCTGGACCCCTAGGCCCCCCTAGCTCCAGCCCTAGTCTCCAGCCCCAGCCCCAGCCCCAGCCCTAGCCCTAGCCCTAGCCTAACCTAACCTGAACCTGAACCTGACCTTGGCCCTAACACTACCCTAACCGTAACACCCTAAACTAACCTGGCCCTAAGCCCTAACCACCTAAGCCTAACCTAGCACTAGCCCTGGCCTAACCATAGCCTAAAATTAACCCTCACCTAGCACTGGCCTAACCTGACGGCCTGGCCCCTAGCCTAAGCCTGGCCTAGCCTGGCCCCCTAAGCCTGGCCATGTGCCCTTGCCTGGCCTGGCCTGGCCCTGACCTGACCTGACCTGGATGCTGGCCTAAAGCCTGTCCTAACCATGGCCCCCTGGCCTGGCCGGACCCTAGCCTAACCCTGTCCTAAATCGGACCTGGCTCCTGGCCTGGCCTGGCCTGGCCCTGGCCTGGCTAACCCAGCCCACAGAGCCCAGCCCAGCCCCAGCCCCAGCCCTAGCCCCAGCCTAAGCCTGGCCTAACCCCTGGCCCTCTGGCCTGGCCCCTGCCCCTAACCTAACCTAGCCCTAGCCCCCAACCCCAGCCTAGCCCCTAACCCCCTAACCTAACCCCTAACCTAACCTAGCCCTAACCTAACCTAACCTAACCCTCTAACCCTAACCTAACCTAACATTAATTCAAATTTAGAATTGGCTCAGGGTTTCATAAAAGTTTTCATGTTACAGCTGAGACATTGCGTCATCGATTTGACAAAACTAAAAAAAGTTAGAGATATTGTTACCCAATGTCAAAATTGTTGTCAGTTCTTACCTATGCCTCATGTTGGGATTAATCCCAGAGGAATCCGTCCACTACAAGTGTGGCAGATGGATGTTACTCACATTTCATTTTTGGTAAACTTCAATATTTGCATGTTTCTGTTGATACTTGCTCTGGAGTTGTGTTTGCTTCTCCCCTGACTGGAGAAAAGGCAGCCCATGTTATTCAACATTGCCTAGAGGCATGGAGTGCCTGGGAAAGCCCAAAATTCTAAAAACTGCCAATGGGCGGCCTATACTTCTCAAAAATTTGGACAGTTTTGTCATCCAATAAAAGTGACCCATCTACTTGGGTCTCCCATATAACCCTCAAAGTCAGGGTATTATTAAACATGCTCACCGCACCCTAAAATCCTACTTAATAAAACAAAGGGAGAGTCCAGGAGGCTCTGCCCTCAGTGCCTCAGTGACCGTTTCCTTGGCACTCTTCACACTCAATTTTTTGAATTTGGACAGTCAAGGCCATTGGTGGCTGATCTCCACTGCTTAGGGCCTAATAGGCCCCAGGAAATGATCAAATGGAAGGATGTCTTAACTGGTCAATGGAAAGGCCGGATCCTATCTTAATAAGATCCAGGGGAGCTGTCTGTGTTTTCCCACAGGAAAAAAACAATCCATTCTGGGTACCCGGGCGCCTCACAAAAAGCTGGTGACAGCTGAAGATGATCTTTCCACAGATACACCTGCTACCACTTGAAGAGTCAGGGGGTGAGGATGACCACTAATTCTACTGGAGTGGATTCATCAGCCCACAGATGGCTTATTACTCTGGGTTTCTTCTGCCTTTTCTTACTTTAAGATTGGGTGGGGTTTGGAATGTTTGGTGCAGCACTATGTTGTGGCTTAGTGTTTTTACTCTGGTTGTTCTGCAAACTCAATACCCAACATAAGCGTGACTAGGTCGCGATCGCGCAAACACTTGTGGCCTTGAAACAAGGATCATCTCCCAAAATTTGGTTATCCATGTTAAAAAATTAAAACAGACTGTGAAACTCAGTCGATGCACCTCAGGGTTTTACCCATTGCCTGAGTCGATGAGTGATCCAAGTCAATGTTGCCTTTGCCTAAGTGTTTATGGTACCTAGATAGGAGGATGACAGCCCTTGCACTCCTGGAATTTTATTCCATTGCGCAGGAATGGGTGTCACCTCCTTTGTAATCTTCTCCCTTAGCCCCTGCACCCAGAGGACTTGTCTCCATTGCACCTGGTGGGGGTAAAGTAATCTAAAGCTCTTGATTGCTTACTCCCCAAAGAAGGGCTCCCTTGATTGAGCTTAGGGCTCTCTTGTGCCATGCTTATAGACTTTAAGGCAGTTTTCATTTATTAAAACAAAGGGGGATGTGGAGGCTGAGACTCAGGCGCCACTAGGTGGCGCTGACATTTTGCCCTCAAAACTGTAAAAAAAAAAAAACCTCCAGTGCGCATGCGCGGGTTGCGCAAATTGCATAAGCACACTAAGCCACGCTGGACCCGAGTCATCAGGCGGGGTAAAGTGAGCAGCCAGTCAGGGTATTGACACGTCACTTAGGTGAGACCAGGGCTTATATAAACAGCGCCACTTCTGGGCCCTGTGCTCTCCTCCCTCTCCTCCTCCCCCTCTCCCGCCCGGGGCTTCCCTGCCCTGGCGCGGCCTGCGGGAGGGCCTCTGTGTCTGTTGGCCAATGCAAGCGGCGCCCGGGCCCCCGAGGTGGCCTGGCCTGCTCTCCTCTCCTCCTTTCATCAATTGACTGTAATAAAGGCTTGTTGCGGAAGGACCCTTGTGCCCCACGTGCGTTTCTGTCAGCAAGGCGAATCATGAGGCTTCCAACACCCTGACAGACCTGGCCCTGGCCCTGACAGCCCTGGCCCTGGCCTGACTGCCCTGGCCCTGGCAGCCCTGGCTGTGGCCCTGCCCTGGCCCTGAGGCCCTGGCCTGGCAGCCCTTGCAGGCCTCTCCCTGGCCCTGGCCTGGCCTGGCAGCCCTGGTCCTGGCCCTGGCCCTTGACCCTTGACCCTAACCTTTGATCCCTAACCTAACCCTAACCCTAACCCCCCTAACCCCTAACCTAAACCTGACAGCCCTGGCCTGGCCTGACAGCCCTGGCCTGGCCTGACAGCCCTGGCCCTGCCCCTGGAATCCCCTGACCCTGGCCCTGGCGGCCCTGGTCCTGGCCCTTACCTGACCCTGGCCTGACCTGACCCTGACCTGACCTAACCCTAGCCCTTGCCTAATCCTAACTGGCCTAGCACTAGCCTAGCCTAACCACCCAGCCTGGCCCCCTGGCCCTGGCCTTCCCTAGCCCCAGCCCCAGCCCTAGCCCTGGCCCCTGGCCCTAGCCCCTGGCCTAACCCCTAGCACTAGCCCTCACACTGACAGCCCTGACCTGGCCCTGACAGCATTGGCCCTGACCTGACAGCCCTGGCCTGACCTGACAGCCCCTGGCCCCCTGACAGCCCTGGCCCTGGCCTGACAGCCCTGGCCCTGGCAGCACTGGCCCCCCTGGCCCTGGTCCTGGTTTTGACCCTGGTCCTATCCTGACCCTTGGCCCTAACCCTGACCCCCCCTAGCCCTAGCCCCTGGCCCTAACCTAACCTAACCCTGCCTCCTGGCCTCCCCCTGGCCCTGGCCCCTGCCAGCCTAGCCCCTGGCCCTGGCCCAGCCCTGGCCCTGGCCCTGGCCCTGGGGCCCCTGGCCCCAGCCTGGCCTGGCCCCCTGGCCTGGCCTGGCCCTGGCCCCCTGGCCCCTAGCCTGGCCCTGGCCCAGCCCTGGCCTCCAGCCCCAGCCCCAGCCCCAGCCCTGGCCTAGCCCTGGCCTAACCTAACCTGGACCTGACCTGACCCCTGGCCCCTAACCTGCCCCCTGGCCCTAACCTGGCTAACCCTGGCCCACCCTGGCCCTGGCCTAACAGTGACAGCCTGGCCTGGCCTGGCCTGGCCCTGGCCTGGCCTGGCCAGCCCTGGCCTGGCCCTGGCCCCTGGCCCTGGCCTGGCCTGGCCTGGCCCTGGGCCTGGCCTGGCCCAGCCCTGGCCCTGGCCTGGCTGCCCTGGCCCCTGGCCCTGGCTGGCCCCTGGCCTGGCCTGACCCTGAGCCTGGCCTGGCCTGGCCTGGCCTGGCCTGGCCCTAAGCCTGGCCTGGCCTGGCCTAGCCCTGGCCCTGGCCCTGGCCCTGGCCCTGGCCCTGGCACCAGCCTGGCCCTGGCCCTGGCCCCTGGCCCTGCCCTGGCCTGGCCTCTGGCCCTGGCCCTCTAACCCTGGCCCTAGCACTGGCCCTGGCCCTGGCCCTGGCCTCCCCTAAGCCCTAGCCCCAGCCCTGGCCTAGCCTGGCCTGGCCTGGCCTAACCCCTAGCCCTAGCCCTGGCCTCTGGCCTAACCCTCACACTGACTGCCCTGACCCTAGCCCTGACAGCACTGACCCTGACCCTGACAGCCCTGGCCTGGCCCTGACAGCCCTGGCCCTGGCCTGACAGCACTGGCCTTGGCCTGACAGCCCTGGCCCTGCCAGCCCTGGCCTTGGCCCTGGCGGCCCTGGTCCTGGTTTTGACCCTGGCCCTGGCCCTGTCCCTTGACCCTAACCCTTGACTCCTAACCTAAACCTAACCCCTAGCCTAACCCTGGCCCTGGCCCCCTGGCCTAGCCCGCTGGCCCTTGCCTCCTGGCCTGGCCCCCTAGCACCCCTGGCCTGGCCCTAGCCCTAGCCACCTAGTCCTGGCCTAGTCCTGGCCCGTGGCACTGGCCCCCTAGCCCCAGTCCTCGCCCCTAGCCTTATCCCTGGCCCCCTTGTCCCCTGGCCCCCTGGCCTGGCTCCTGGCCTGGCCCTGGACCCTAGACCTGGTCCTGGCCCCAGCCCTGGCCCTGGCCCCAGCCCTAGCCCCCCTGGCCTGGCCTGGCCCCCCCCCCCTGGCCCCTGGCCTGCCCCCTAGCCCCTGGCCCAGCCCTGGCCTCCAGCCCCAGCCCCAGTCCAGCCCTAGCCCTAGCCCTATTTAGCCCTGGCCCTGGCCTAACCTGGCCCTGACCTGACCTGACCTAACCCCTAACCTAACCCTGACAGACCTGGCCTGGCCTGACAGCCCTGGCCCTGGCCTGACAGCCCTGGCCTGGCCTAACAGCCCTGGGCCTGACCCTGACATCCCTGGCCCAGATCCTGACAGCCCTGGCCCTGACACTGACAGCCCTGGAATGGCAGCCCTGGCCCTGGCCTGATAGCCCTGGCCCTGGCCTGGCAGCCACTGTGGCCCCTCCGGGCCTTGGCTGACCCTGGTAGCCCTGGCCCTGGCCCTGGCCCTTGACAAATTACCTAACCTTTGACCCTGTAGCCTGGCCCCTAACCTAACCCTAACCACTAGCCCTAATCCCTAACCTGACAGCCTGACCTGACCTGACAGCAATGACCCTGACCCTGAGGCCCTGGCCTGACCTGACATCCCGGTCCCTGGCCTGGTAGCCCTGGTCCTGGCCTGACCCTTGACCCCTAACCCTTGGCCCCCCTGGCCTAACCTGGCCTGGCCCTGGCCCTGGCACCCTTGCCCTGGCCCGCTGGCCCAGCCTGCTTGCCCAAGCCCCCTAGGCCTAGCCTTGGCCCTAGTCCTGGCCCTGGTCCTGGCCCCCAGCACTGCAGCCTGGCCCCAGCCCTGGCCCCCTACCCCTGGCCTGGCCCCAGCCCTGGCCCCTGGCCCCTAGCCCTCAGCCTGGCCCTGGCCCCTAGGCCTATCCCCCTGGCAACAGCCCTGCTCCCTGGCCCTGGCCCTGGCCCCTGGTCCCCTGGCCCTGGCCCTGGCCCCATGGCCCCTGGCCTGGCCCCTGGCCCTGGTCCTGTTCCTGGCCCTGGCCGTGGCCCGTGGCCCCTGGCTCTGGCCCCTAGCCCCTGGCTCCTAACCACCTGGCCCCAGGCCTGGCCTCCTGGCCACCTGGCCCTGGCCCAGGCCCCCTACCCCCAGCCCCAGCCCCAGCCCTGGCCCTGGCCCTGGCCCTAGCCTATCCCTGAGCCTGACCTGGACCTGGACCTGAGCCTGGCCTGGCCCTGGCCTGGCCCCTTGCCTAGCCTGGCCTGGCCCCTGGCCTGCCTTGCCTAGCCTGGCCTGGCCCTGGCCCTGGCCTGGCCCCTGGCAGCCTGGCCCTGGCCCTGGCCTAGGCTGGCCCTGGGTTTGGCCCCTGGCCCTGGCCTAACCCAAGCCTAGCCCTGGCTCTGTCTCCCTAACCTGGCCCTGGACCTGAACCTGGGCCTGACCACCTGGCCTAACTCCCTGGCCTAGGCCTAGGCCTAGGCCTGGCCTAGGCCTGGCCCTGGCCTGGCCCTAGCCCTAACCCCTGGCCTGGCCTACAGCCTGCCCTGGCCCCCCTGGCCCTAACCTAGGCCTGGCCTGATTTTGGCCTAGCACTGGCCTGGCCCTAAAGGCCTAACCGCCTGTAAAAGCCTAAGCCCTGGCCCCTGGGCCTAGCCTGACCCTGGCCCTGCCCCCCCTGGCCTGGCCCTGCCCCTGGCCTGGCCCTGGCCCTGGCCCTGGCCTGGCCTGGCCTGGACCTTGGCCCTGGCCCTGGCCTGGCCTGGCCTGGCCTGGCCTGCCCCCTGGCCCTGGCCTGGCCTGGCCCTGGCCTGGCCCCTGGCCCTGGCCCCTGCCCTGGCCTGGCCCTGGCCTGCCCCTGGCCTGGCCCAAGCCCTGGCCCCTGGCCTGGCCTGGCCTGGCCTGGCCCTGCCTGGCCCTGGCCTGGCCTGGCCCTGGCCCCTGGCCCTGGCCCTGGCCCTGGCCCTGGCCCTGGCCTGGCCTGACCCTGGCCTGGCCTGGCCCTGGCCTGGCCTGGCCCCCTGGCCCTGGCCTGGCCTGGCCCTGGCCTGCCTGGCCTGGCCCTGGCCCCCTGGGCCCTAGCCCTGGCCTGGCCCTGGCCCTGGCCTGCCCCCTGGCCCCTAGCCCTGGCCCCCAGCCCCTGACCCAGCCCCCAGCCCCAGCCCTGTTCCCAGGCCTAGCCTGCCCTGGCCCCTGGCCTGGCCCTGGCCTGAGCCCTGGCCTGGCCTGGCCCCTGCCCCTGGCCCTAGCCTGGCCCTGGCCTGGCCTAGGCCCTGACCTGGCCTAGCCCCCTGGCCCCTGGCCCTGGCCTGGCCTCCTGGGCCTGGCCTGGCCTGGCCTGGCCCCCTGGCCTAAGCCTGGCCTGACCCTAGCCTGGCCTGGCCCTAACCCTGGCCCTGGCCTGGCCTGGCCCCTGGCCCTGGCCTAGCCTGGCCTGGCCCTGGCCTGGCCTGGCCTGGCCCCTGGCCCTAGCCCTGGCCTGGCCTGCCCAGCCCTGGCCTGGCCTGGCCTGGCCTGACTGGCCCTGGCCCTGGCCTGGCAGCCCCTGGCCCCTGGCAGCCCTGGCCCTGGACCTGGCCTGGCCCTGGCCCTGGCCTGGCCTTGACCCCTTGCCCTGGCCTGACCCCTGGCCCTGGCCCTGGCCCCCCCTGGCCCCTGGCCTGGCCCCTGGCCCTAGCCCCCTGCCCCTGGCCCCCTGGCCTAGCCTGGCCTGGCCTGGCCTGGCCCTTGCCCTATCCCCCTGGCCCCTGGCCCCTGGCCTGGCCCCCTGGCCCTGGCCCTGGCCCTGGCCCCTGGCCCTGGCCCCCTGGCCCCTGCCCCCTGCCCTGGCCCTGGCTCTGGTCCTGGCCCCCTGGCCCTGGCCCCCTGGCCCTAGCCCCTGCCCTGGCCCCTGGCCTGGCCCCCCCTAGCACTAGCCCCTAGCCCCAGCACTAACCCCTGGCCCCCCTGGCCTCAGCCTGGCCCTGGCCCCTGCCCCCTGGCCCTGGCCCCAGCCCTGGCCCTGGCCCTGGCCTGGCCCCTGGCCCTGGCCCTGGCCCCCTGGCCCCCTGGCCCTGGCCCCCTGGCCCTGGCCCTGGCCCCCTGGCCCCCCCTGGCCCTGGCCCCAGCCCTAACCCCCTGGCCCTGGCCCCCTGGCCCTGGCCTGGCCCTGGCCCCCCTGGCCCTGGCCCTGGCCCCTGGCCTCTCCCTGGCCCTGCCCTGGCCTGGCCCTGGCCCTGGCCTGGCCTGGCCCCCTGGCCCAGCCCTGGCCTCCCAGCCCCATCCCCAGCCCCAGCCCTGGCCCTGGCCTGGCCCTGGCCCTGGCCCTAACCCTGGCCCCTGACCCTGGCCTGGCCCTGGCCTGGCCTGGCCTGGCCTGGCCTGGCCTGGCCTGGCCTGGCCTGGCCTGGCCCCTGGCCCAGCCTGGCCCTGGCCTGGCCTGGCCCTGGCCTGGCCTGGCCTGGCCCTGGCCCTGGCCCTAAGCCCTGGCCCTGGCCCTGGCCTAATCCCCTAACCTGGCCTGCCTGGCCTGAGCCTGGCCTGGCCCTGAACTGCCCCTGGCCCTGGCCTGGCCCTAACCCCTGGCCCTACCCCCTGGCCCTGGCCCCTGCCCTGGCCTGGCCTGGCCTGGCCTGGCCTGGCCCTGGCCCTGGCCTGGCCCTAGCCCTAACCCTAACCCTATCCCTGGCCCTAACCCTAACCTAACATTAACCCAAATTTAGAATTGGGCCTGGTTTCATAAAAGTTTTCATGTTACAGCTGAGACATTCGTCCTCAATTGAAATAACTAGCCCTGAAGCTAGAGATATTGTTGCCCAATGTCAAAATTGTTGTCAGTTCTTACCTATGCCTCATGTTGGGATTAATCCCAGAGCCCTGTCCCACTACAAGTGTGGCCAGATGGATGTTACTCACATTTCATTTTTTGGTGGCCTTCAATATTTGCATGTTTCTGTTGATACTTGCTCTGGAGTTGTGTTTGCTTGGCCCCTGACTGGAGAAAAGGCAGCCCATGTTATTCAACATTGCCCTGGGCATGGAGTGCCTGGCCCTGGCCCAAAATTCTAAAAACTGCCAATGGGCCTGGCCCTGGCCTTCTCAAAACTTTGGACAGTAAGCCCTGGCCCAATAAAAGTGACCTGGCCTGGCCCTGGCCTCCCATATAACCCTCAAAGTCAGCCCTATTATTAAACATGCTCCTGCCTGGCCCTGGCCCTACTTAATGGCCTGGGAGAGCCCAGGGGCTCTGCCCTGGCCCAGTGCCTCAGTGACCGTTTCCTTGGCACTCTTCACCTCAATTTTTTGAATTTGGACAGTCAAGGCCTGGCCCCTGGCCTGATAGCCACTGCCTAGGGCCTAATAGGCCCAGGAAATGATCAAATGGAAGGATGTCTGGCCTGGTCAATGGAAGGCCTGGCCTATCTTAAGAAGATCCCAGGGGAGCTGTCTGTGTTTTCCCACAGGAAGAAAACAATCCATTCTGGGTACCCGGGGCCTGGCCTGCAGCTGGTGACCCTGAAGATGATCTTTCAACAGATACACCTGCCTGGCCCCCCTTGAAGAGTCAGCCCTGGCCTGAGCCTGACCACTAATTCTGCCTGGGTGGATTCCTGGCCCAGATGGAGTTATTACCCTGGGTTTCTTCTGCCTTTTCTTTAAGATTGGGTGGGGTTTGGAATGTGGTGCAGCACTATGTTGGGGCTTAGTGTTTTACTCTGGTTGTTCTGCAAACTCAATACCTGGCCCTAAGCGTGACTGGCCTGGCCTGGCCCCTGGCACTTGTGGCATTGACAAGGATCATCTCCCAAAATTTGGTTAACCATTTTAAAAAATTAAAACAGACTGTGACACTCAGCCGATGCACCACCTCAGGGTTTTACCCATTGCCTAAGTTGATGGTGGCCCCAAGTCAATGTTGCCTGGCCCTAGCTGGCTATGGTACCTAGCCTAGGAGGATGACAGCCCTTGCACTCCCTGGAATTTTGGCCCATTGCGGAAATGGCCCTCACCTGGCCCTGGACCTGACCCCCGTGGTGTCTGTGGCCAACCTGGCCCGCCCCTGCCTGCCCCTGGCCCTGGCGGGCCAGCTCTCCTCTATTCCTTTCATCGATTGACTGTAATAAAGGCTTGGTGCGAAGGACCCTTGTGCCCAGCGTGCGTTTCTGGCAGCCTGAGCCTTTCTGCTGGCTTCCAGCACCCTGACAGCCTGGCCTGGCCCCTGACCAGCCCTGGCCCTGGCAGCCCTGGCCCTGGCCCTGGCCCTGGCCTGGCCTGGCCTGGCCCAGCCCTGGCCCCTGGCCCTGGCCTGGCCCTTGACCCTTCACCTAATTTTGACCCCCTAACCCTGGCACCTAAGCCTGGCCCTGGCCCCTAGCCCCCCTGGCCCTAACCCTGACAGCCCCTGACCCTCAGCCTAGCCTGGCCCTGCCTGACCTGCAGCCCTGGCTAGCCTGGCTGGCTGACAGCCCTGGCCCTGCCAGCCCTGGCCCGTGGTGGTTCTGATAGCCCTGAGCCTGGCCCTGGCCCTGGCAGCCTGCGGCCCCTCCTGGCCCTGGCCTGGCCCTGGCCCTTGACCCTGGCCCTGGCCCCCCTGGCCTGGCCCTGGCCCTAGCCCCCTGGCCTGGCCCCTGGCCTGACTGGCCTGACCTGGCCTGAGCCCAGCCCTGAGCCCCCTGACCCTGACAGCCCCTGGCCCTGGCCCTGACAGCCCTGGCCTGGCCTGCCAGGCCCTGGCCTGGCCCCTGGCCCAGACCTGTTCCTGGCCCTGGCCTGGCCCTGGCCCCTGGCCTGGCCTGGCCCCTGGCCCCTGGCCTGACCCTGACCCTGGCCTGACCCTTGCCCCTAACCCCTTGCCCCCTGGCCTAGCCCTGGCCTACCCTAGCCCTGGCCTGGCCCCAGCCTGGCCTGGCCCCTGGCCTGGCCTCCTGGCCCCCCTGGCCTGGCCTAGCCTGGCTCCTAGCCCTAGCCCTAGCCCTGGCCCCCCTGGCCTAGCCTGGCCTGGAGCCTGGCCTGGCCCTGGCCCTGGCCTGGCCCCTGGCCTGAGCCCTGGCCTGGCCCTGGCCCCTGGCCTGGCCCTGGCCCCTGCCCTGGCCTGGCCTGGCCTAACCCTGCCCTGCCTGGCCCCTGGCCTGGCCCTGGCCCCTGGCCCCTGGCCTGGCCCCCCTGGCCCTGGCCCCTGGCCTGGCCCTAGCCCCCTGGCCCTGGCCTAACCCTGGGCCCCTGGCCCCCCCTGGCCCCTGGCCTGGCCTGGCCCTGGCCCTGGCCCTGGCCCTGGCCTAAGCCCTGGCCTGGCCTACAGCTGAGCCCTGGCCCCTGGCCCCTGGCCTGGCCTAGAAAAGAAGCCCTAGAGCCTTGGCCCCTGCCCCTGGCCCTGGCCCAGCCTGGCCCCTGCCCCTGGCCCCTGGCCTCAGCCTGGGATTAATCCCAGCCCTAGCCCTGGCCACCCAAGCCCTGGCCCTGGCCCCTGGCCTGGCCCTGACATTTCATTTTTTGGTAAACTTGGCCCATGTTTCTGTTGGCCTTGCTCTGGAGTTGTGTTTGGCCTGGCCTGACTGGCCCTGGCCTGGCCCATGCCCTGGCAACATTGCCCCTGGCCTGGAGTGCCTGGGAAAGCCCTGGCCCCTAAAAACTGCTGGCCTGGCCCTGGCCTATACTTCTCAAAACTTTGGACAGTTTTGTCCCAATAAAAGTGACCCATCTGGCCTGGGTCTCCCATATAACCCTCAAAGTCAGGGCCTTATTAAACATGCTCTCCCTGGCCTAAAATCCTGGCCTTAATAAAACAAAGGGAGAGGCCAGGGGCTCTGCCCCAGTGCCCAGTGACCTGTTTCCTTGGCACTCTTCACCT
Organism: Meriones psammophilus; assembly: GCA_036365155.1. NCBI lineage: Eukaryota > Metazoa > Chordata > Mammalia > Rodentia > Muridae > Meriones > Meriones psammophilus. The sequence continues at coordinate 57,762 of JAEOAE010000986.1, forward strand.
CAATTTTTTGAATTTGGACAGTCAAGGCCATTGGCCCTGGCCTCTGCCTAGCCACTGCTTAGGGCCTAATAGGCCCAGGAAATGATCAAATGGAAGGATGTCTTAACTGGTCAATGGAAAGGCCGGATCCTATCTTAGCCTGGCCCCAGGGGAGCTGTCTGTGTTGGCCCCACAGGAAAAAACTGGCCCCATTCTGGGTGGCCTGCCCAGCCCCCAGCTGGTGACAGCTGAAGATGATCTTTCAACAGATACACCTGCTACCCTTGAAGAGTCAGGGCAGCGAGGATGACCACTAATTCTACTGGGTGGATTCCTGGCCCTACACTGACAGATGCCCTTAGCCTACCCTGGGTTTCTTCTGCCTTTTCTTTAAGATTGGGTGGGGGGTTTGGGCCTTTGGTGCAGCACTATGTTGGGGCCCTTAGTGTTTTTACTCTGGTTGTTCTGCAAACTCAATACCCTGGCCCTGGCCTGGCCCCTGGCCCTGGCCCCTGGCCCTGGCCCTGGCATTGAGCCAAGGATCATCTCCCAAAATTTGCCTAACCATTTTAAAAAATTAAAACAGACTGTGACACTCAGTCGATGCACCTCAGGGTTTTACCCATTGCCCTAAGTTGATAGTGCCAAGTCAATGTTGCCTTTGCCTGCCTAGCCGGCCCTATCCTGGTACCTGGCCTCCTGACAGCCCTTGCCTCCCTGGAATTTTATTCCATTGCCTGGCCCTGGGTGTCACCTGGCCCTGGCCTGGCCCTTGGTGTCTGCCTGGCCTGGCCCACCCAGGCCCTGGCCTGGCCTGGCCTGGTGGCCTAACCCAGCTCTCCTCTGGCCCTTTCCTGGCCCCCCCTGGCCTAAAGCCCTGGCCCTGCGAAGCCCCCTTCCCTAGCGTGCCCCTGGCCGAGAGGCCTTGGCCTGGCCTCCAACCCCTGACAGCCCTGGCCTGGCCCTGCCCAGCCCTGGCCTGGCCCTGGCCAGCCCTGGCCCTGGCCCTGGCCCCCCTGGCCCCTGGCCCCTGCCCCCCCTGGCCCTGGCCCTGGCCTGGCCCTGGCCCTGACCCTTCACCCTGCCCTAACCTGACCCTAGCCCCTGGCCTACCTAACCTAGCCTGGCCCCCTGGCCTGGCCCTGACACCTAACCCCCTGCCTGGCCCTGGCCTGGCCCCTGCCCCAGCCCTGGCCTGGCCCTGGCCCTGGCCCTGGCCCTGACAGCCCTGGCCCTGGCCTGACAGCCCTGGCCCTGCCTCAGCCCTGGCCGTGGCCCTGGCCTGGCCCTGGCCCAGCCCCTGGGCCTGGCAGCCTGGCCTGGCCCTCTCCTGGCCCTGGCCCTGGCCCTGGCCCTGACCCTGGACCCCTGACCTGGACCTTGACCCTGGCCCCTGGCCTGCCTACCCCCTAGCCCTGGCCTGGCCCCTAGCCCTGGCCCCTGGCCCTGGCCCCTGGCCCTGAGGCCTGCCCTGACCTGACCCTGGCCTGACCTGACAGCCCTGGCCTGGCCCTGACAGCCCTGGCCTGGCCCTGGCAGCCCTGTTCCTGGCCCTGGCAGCCCTGGCCTGGCCTGCCTGGCCCTGGTCCTGGCCTGACCTGACCTGGGCCTGACCCTTGGCCCTAACCCTTGGCCCTAGCCTAACCTAACCTAACCTAGCCCTAGCCTGGCCTGGGCCCCAGTCCCTGGCCCCTGGCCCTGGCCCACAGCCCTGGCCCTAGCCTCCTGGGCCCCCTGGCCCCTGGCCCTGAGCCCTGGCCCTGGCCCCTGGCCCTGGCCCCTGGCCCCTAGCCCTGGCCCCTAGCCTGGCCTGGCCCTGGCCTAGCCCTGGCCTGGCCCCTGGCCCCCTGGCCTGGCCCTGGCCTGGCCTGGCCCTGGCCCCCTAGCCCTGGCCTGGCCAGCCCTGCCCCTGGCCCCTGGCCTGGCCCTGGCCCTAGCCTGGCCCCCCCTAGCCCTGGCCTGGCCCTGGCCCCCCCTGGCCTAGCCCTGGCCCCCTGCCCTGGCCCCCTAGCCTGGCCCTAGCCCTGGCCCCTGGCCCCCTGGCCCTGGCCCCTGGCCCTGGCCCTGGCCCCTGGCCCCTGCCTGGCCCCTAGCCCTGGCCCCTGGCCTGCCCTGGCCTGGCCCTGCCCTGGCCCTGCCCCCTGCCCTGGCCTGGCCCCTGGCCTGGCCCTGGCCCTGCCCTAGGCCCTGGCCCTGGCCCCTGGCCCTGGCCCTGGCCTAGCCTGGCCTGGCCTGGCCCCTGCCCCCCAGCCTGGCCCTAGCCCCTGGCCTGGCCCTGGCCTGGCCTGCCTGGCCTGGCCCCTGGCCCCTGGCCCTGGCCTGGCCCCTAGCCTGGCTGGCCTGGCCCCCTGGCCCCCTGCCCTGGCCTGCCTGACCCCTGGCCCTGGCCTGGCCTGGCTCCTGGCCCTGGCCTGGCCTGGCCTGGCCCCTGGCCCTGGCCTGCCCTGGCCCTGGCCTGGCCTGGCCTGGCCTGGCCTGGCCTGGCCTGGCCTGGCCTGGCCCTGGCCCTGGCCTGGCCCTGGCCCCCCTGCCTGGCCCTGGCCTGGCCCTGGCCCCCAGCCCCTGCCCTGGCCCTGGCCCTGGCCTGGCCTGGCCTGGCCCCTGGCCTGGCCTGGCCTGGCCTGGCCTGGCCCTGGCCTGGCCTGGCCCCTGGCCCTGGCCTGGCCTGGCCTGGCCTGGCCCTGGCCTCAGCCCTGGCCTGGCCTGGCCCCTGGCCTGGCCCCTGGCCTGGCCTGGCCTGGCCTGGCCCTGGCCTGAGCCTGGCCTGGCCCCCTAGCCCTGGCCCCTGGTCCTGCCCTGGCCCTGGCCCTGGCCCAACCTGGCCCTGGCCTGGCCTGGCCTGGCCCCCTGGCCTGGCCCTGGCCTGGCCTGGCCCTGGCCCTGGCCCTGGCCCTGGCCTGGCCTGGCCTGGCCTGGCTGGCCCTGGCCCCTGGCCTAGCCTGCCTGCCCCTGGCCCTAGCCTGGCCTACCCCTAACCCTAACCCTAACCTAACCCCTAACCTAACCCTGGCCTAACCTAACTAGCCCTAACCTGGCCCTGACCTGGCCTGACCAGCCCTGGCCCTGGCCCTGACAGCCCTGGCCCTGAACCTGACAGCCCTGGCCTGGCCCTGGCCTGACAGCCCTGCCCTGGCCTGGCTGGCCCTGGCCTGGCCCTGGGGCCCTGGTCCTGGCCTGACCTGACCCTGGCCTGACCCCTTGCCCTAGCCCCCTGCCCCCCCTGGCCTGCCCCCTGGCCCTAGCCCTGGCCCTGGCCCTGGCCCCCCTAGCCTGGCCCCTGGCCCCCCCTGGCCCTGGCCTGGCCTAGCCTGGCCCCCTGGCCCTGGCCTCCTGGCCTCCTGGCCTCCTGGCCCCTGGCCCTGCCCCTGGCCCTGGCCCCCTGGCCTGGCCCTGGCCCTGGCCCCTGGCCTGGCCCTGGCCCTGGCCCTGGCCCTGGCCCCTGGCCTGGCCCTGGCCCTGGCCCCTAGCCTGGCCTGGCCCTGGCCCCTGGCCCTGGCCCTGGCCCTAGCCCCTGGCCCCTGGCCCTGGCCCCTGGCCCCCTAGCCTGGCCTGGCCCCTGGCCCTGGCCCCTGGCCCTGGCCTGGCCCCTGGCCCTGGCCCTGGCCCTGGCCTCCCTGGCCCCCTGGCCCCTGGCCCTGGCCCTGGCCCTGGCCTGGCCCTGGCCTGGCCTGGCCCCTGGCCTGGCCCTAGCCCCAGCCCCAGGCCCCTAGCCCTGGCCTGGCCCTGGCCCTGGCCTGACCTGCCCTGACCCCTCCTGGCCCCTAGGCCTAACCTGGCCTGACCTGGCCTGGACCTGGCCTGGCCCAGCCCTTGCCCTGGCCTGGCAGCCCTGGCCCTGGCCTGACAGCCCTGGCCCTGGCCTGACAGCCCCTGGCCTGACTCTGGCCAGCCCTGGCCCCTGGCCTGCCCTGGCCCTGGCCCTGCCCTAGCCCTGCCTAGCCCTGGGCCTGGGCAGCCTTTGGCCCCTCTCCTGGCCATGGCCCTGGCCCTGGCCCCTGACAGCCCTGGCCTGGCCTGGACCTTGACCCTTGACACTAACCTTTGCCCCCTAACCCTAACCCTAACTCTGGCCCTAACCCCTAGCCTAGCCCCTAGCCCCTGAGGCCTGACCCTGGCCCTGACAGCCTGGCCCTGACCCTGACAGCCCTGGCCTTGACCCTGACAGCCCTTTCCTGGCCCTGGCAGCCCTGGTCCTGGCCCTGGCAGCCCTGGCCTGGCCTGGCCTGGCGGCCCTGGCCCTGGCCCCTGGCCTGACCCTGGCCTGACCCCTAACCCTAACCCTTGACCCCCTGGCCCCTGGCCTAACCTGTAGCCCCTGGCCTGGCCCTGGCCCTAGGCCTGGCCTGCCTGGCCCACCCCCCCTGCCCTGGCCTCCTGGCCTGGCCCTGGCCCCCCTGGCCCCTGGCCTCCTGGCCCCTGGCCCCTGGCCCAGCCCTGGCCTGGCCCTGGCCTGGCCTGGCCTGGCCCTGGGCCCTAGCCCAGCTAGCAATGCCTGGCCCCAGCCCTGGCCCTAGCCTGCCCTGGCCACCTGGCCCTAGCCCCAGCCTAACCCCTAGGCCTGGCCTCAGCCCTGGCCCTGCCCCCCTAGCAGCCTCCCCCCCTGGCCTGGCCCTGGCCCTGGCCTAGTCCTGCTCCTGGCCCCAGCCCTAGCCTCTGGCCCTTGGCCTGGCCCTGGCCCTGGCCCCCTGCCCCCTGGCCCTGGCCTAGCCTGGCCCCTGGCCTGGCCTAGCCTGGCCCTGGCCTGGCCCCTGGCCTAGCCCTGGCCCTGGCCCCAGCCCTGGCCCTGGCCCCTGGCCCTGGCCCCTGGCCCTGGGCCCTGGCCCTGGCCCCAGCCCTGGCCCTGGCCTGGCCCCTGGCCTGCCCTAGCTGCCCTGGCCCTGGCCCTGGCCCTGGCCCTGGCCTCCTGGCCTGGCCCTGGCCCCAGCCTAGCCCTGGCCTGGCCTGGCCCCTAGCCTGGCCCTGGCCTGGCCTGGCCCTGGCCCTGGCCCCCCCCTAGGGGCCCTGCCCCCTGACCCTGCCCTGGCCCTGGCCTGGCCCTGGTCCTGGCCTGGGCCCTAACCTGGCCCTGGCCTGGCCTGGCCTGGCCCTGGCCTGGCCTAGCCTGGCCCCTGGCCCTGGCCCTGGCCTGGCCTGGCCTGGCCTAACCCTGGCCCTGGCCTGGGCCTGGCCCTGGCCTGGCCTGGCCCTGGCCCCTGGCCCTGGCCCTGGCCTGGCCTGGCCCCTCCTGGCCCTGGCCCTGGCCCAGCCCCAGCCCAGCCTGGCCCTGGCCCAGGCCCCTAGCCTGGCCTGGCCCCTGGCCCTGGCCTAGCCCTGGCCTGGCCCTGGCCCTGGCCTAGCCTGGCCCTGGCCTGGCCCCTGGCCTGCCCTGGCCCTGGCCCCTGGCCCTGGCCCTGGCCTGGCCCTGGCCTGGCCTGCCTAGCCCTGGCCCCTGGCCTGGCCCTGCCCTGGCCCTGGCCCCTGGCCCCTGGCCTGGCCCTGGCCCTGGCCCCCCTGGCCCTGGCCTAGACCCTGCCCTGGCCACCCTGGCCTAGCCCTGGCCTGGCCCCCCCTGGCCCTGCCCTGGCCCCTGGCCCCCCTGGCCCCTGACCCTAACCCCTGGCCCCAGCCCTGGCCTGGCCTGGCCTAACCTGGCCCCTAGCCTGACCTGGCCCTGCCTAGCCTGACCTGGCCTGACCCCTGGCCCTGACCCTGCCAGCCCTGGCCCTGGCCTGGCCCTGGCCCTGGCCTGGCCCTTGCAGGCCTGTTCCTGGCCCTGGCAGCCCTGGCCCTGGCCCCTGGCCCGGCCCTGGTCCTGGCCTGACCCCTGACCTGACCCTGGACCTGACCCTAACCCTGCCTGGCCCCTAGCCCCTGGCCCTGGCCTGGCCCTGCCCTGGCCCTGGCCTGGCCTGGCCCCCTGGCCCCCCTCGCTGCTGGCCCCCCCCCTTGCCCCTGGCCCCTGGCCCTGGCCCTAGCCCGCCTGGCCCCTGGCCTCCTGGCCCCTGGCCCCTGGCCTGGCCTGGCCTGGCTCCTGGCCTAGCCCTGGCCCTGGCCCCCTGGCACTGGCCCCTGGCCTGGCCCTGGACTGGCCCTGGCCCTGAGCCCCTGGCCCCCTAGCCCTGGCCCTGGCCTGGCCCCCAGCCCTGGCCCCCCTGGCCCTGGCCCCAGCCCCTGGGCCCTGGCCCCTAGCCCTGGCCCTGGCCCTGGCCCTGGCCCTGGCCCTGGCCCCCTGGCCCTGGCCCCTGGCCCCTGGCCCCAGCCCCCTGGCCTAGCCCCAGCCCTGGCCTGGCCCCAAGCCTGGCCTAGCCCTAGCCTGGCCTGGCCCCTGGCCTGGCCTGGCCTGGCCTGGCCTTGCCTGGCCCTAGCCTGGCCTGGCCCTGGCCTAACCCTAGCCTGGCCCTGGCCCCTAGGCCTGGGCCTGGCCCCTGGCCCTGGCCCTGGCCTGGCCCTGGCCTGGCCTGGCCTGGCCCTGGCCCTGGCCCTGGCCTGGCCTGGCCCTGGCCCTGGCCCTGGCCCTAACCCCTGGCCTGCCCTGGAGCCTGGCCTAGCCCTGGCCTAGCCTGGCCCTAGCCCAGCCTGACCCCTGGCCCCTGGCCTGGACCTGGCCTGGCCCTGGCCTAAGCCCTGGCCTGGCCTGGCCCTGGCCCCCTGGCCCCTAGCCTGGCCCCTGGCCTGGCCCTGGCCTGGCCTGGCCTGGCCCTGGCCCCCTGGCCCCCTGGCCTGGCCCCTGGCCTGGCCCTGGCCCTGGCCTGGCCTGGCCTGGCCTGGCCCCTGGCCTGGCCCTGGCCTGCCTGGCCCTGGCCCCTGGCCCTGGCCTGGCCTGGCCTGGCCTAAAAGCCCTGGCCTGGCCTGGCCTGGGCCCTGGCCTGGCCCTGGCCCCCTGGCCCTGGCCTGGCCTGGCCTGGCTGGGCCCCCTGGCCTGGCCTAACCCTAGCCTGGCTGGCCTAAGCCTAGCCCCCCTGGCCTGGCCTGGCCCTGGCCTGGCCTAGCCCTGCCTGGCCTGGCCTGGCCCCTGGCCCTGGCCCTGGCCCAGCCCTGGCCTGGCCCTGGCCTGGCCCTGGCCTGGCCCTGGCCCTGGCCTGGCCTGGCCTGGCCCTGCCTGGCCCCTGGCCCTGGCCTGGCCTGGCCTGGCCTGGCCCTGGCCTGGCCTGGCCTGGCCTGCCCCCTATTTGGCCTGGCCTGGCCCCCTGGCCTGGCCTGGCCCTCTGGCCCTGGCCTGGCCTGGCCTGGCCCCCTGGCCCTGGCCTGGCCCTGCCCTGCCTGGCCTGGCCTGGCCTGGCCCTGGCCCCTGGCCTGGCCTGGCCTGGCCTGGCCTGGCCTGGCCCCCCCTGGCCAGCTAGCCTGGCCTGGCCCTGGCCCTGGCCTGGCCTGGCCTGGCCTGGCCTGGCCTGGCCCTGGCCCCTGGCCCACCAGCCTGGCCCCCTGGCCCTGGCCTGGCCCTGGCCCTGGCCTGGCCCTGGCCTGGCCTGGCCTAACCCCCTGGCCCTGGCCTGGCCTGGCCTGGCCCTGGCCCTGGCCTAACCCCTGGCCCCCTGCCCTGGCCTGGCCTGGCCTGGCCTGCCTGGCCCTGGCCTGGCCCCTGGCCTGGCCCTGGCCCTGGCCCTGGCCTGGCCTGGCCTGGCCCTGGCCTGGCCTGGCCCCTGGCCTGGCCTGGCCTGGCCCCTGGCCTGGCCCTGGCCCAGGCCCAGCCCCCACCCTAGCCTCCTTTGGCCTGGCCTGGCCCTGGCCTGGCCCTGGCCCTGGCCCTGCCCCTGGCCTGGCCTGGCCTGGCCTGGCCTGGCCTGGCCCTGGCCCTGGCCTGGCCCCCTGGCCTGGCCCCTGGCCCCAGCCCTAACCTAAGCCCTGGCCTGCCCTAGCCCTACCTAACCCTAACCCTGGCCCTAACCCTCACACTGACAGCCCCTAACCCTGACCCTGACAGCACTGACCTGACCCTGACAGCCCTGGCCTGACCTGACAGCCCTGGCCTGGCATTGACAGCCCTGGCCTGGCAGCCCTGCCCTGGCCCTGGGGCCCTGGCCTTGGCCTGGCGGCCCTGGTCCTGATTTTGACCCTGGCCCTAGCCTGACCCTTGAACCTAACACTTGGGCCCCCTAACCCTGGCCCAGACACCTGGCCCTGGCCTGGCCTGGGCCCCTGGCCTAGCCCGCCCTGGCCTGGGCTCCTGGCCCCCTGGCCCCTGGCCCCTGGCCTGGCCCCTGGTCCTGGCCTAACCCTGGCCCCCCTGGCACTGGCCCCCTAGACCCAGCCCTGGCCCCTGGCCTGGCTCTGGCCTGGCCTAGGCCTGGGCCTGGCCCCAGCCCTGGCCCCCCCTGGCCCCCTAGCCTCAGCCCTGGCCCTGGCCCTGGCCTGGCCCTAGCCACCTCGATCCAGCCCTGGCCTCCAGCCCCAGTCCCAGCCCCAGCCCTAGCCCTAGCCCTAGCCCTTACCTAACCTGACCTGACCTGACCCCTGCCCTAACCTAACCCTAACACTGACAGACCTGGCCTGACACTGACAGCCCTTGCCTGGCCTGACAGCCCTGGCCCTGGCCTGACAGCCCTGGCCCTGGCCTGACAGCCCTGGCCTGATCCTGACAGCCCTGGCCTGACTCTGGCAGCCCTGGCCCTGGCAGCCCTGGCCGTGGCCTGATAGCCCTGGCGGTCCTGGGCCTGGCAGCATTTGCTGACCCTCTCCTGGCCATGGCCCAGGCCCTGGACCTGACAGCCCTGGCCTGGCCTGGACCTTGACCCTTGACACTAACCTTTGACCCCTAGCCTAACCTAACCTAACCTGGCCCTACCCCCCTACCCTAACCCCTAACCCTGAGGCCTGACCCTGACCCTGACAGCACTGACCCTGACCCTGACAGCCCTGGCCTTGACCCTGACAGCCCTTTCCTGGACCTGGCAGCCCTGGTCCTGGCCTGGCAGCCCTGGCCTGGCCTGGCAGCCCTGGTTCTAGCCCTGACCTGACCGGGCCTGACCCTTGACCCTAACCCTTGACCCCCTAACCTAACCTAACCTGCCCCCCTAACCTGGCCTGGCCCCTAAGTAGCCTGCTGGCCCCCCCCCCTTGCCTGGCCTGGCCCTGGCCCCTGGCCTCCTGGCCCCTGGCCCTGGCCCCCTGGCCCTGGCCCCTGGTCCTGGCCCTGGTCCTGGCCCTAGCAGTAGCACTGTAGCCCCAGCCCTAGTCCCCTAGCCCTAGCTCTGGCCACCTAGCCCTAGCCCCAGCCTGGCCCCCTGACCCCTAGCCTCAGCCTGGCCTGGCCCCTAGCAGTATCCCCCTGGCCTGGCCCTGCCCCCTGGCCTGGTCCTGGCCCTGGCCCCAGCCCTAGCACTCTGGCCCTTAGCTTCAGCCCTGGCCCTGGCCCTAGTACTATCCCCTGGCCCCAGCCCTAGCCACCTGGCCTGGCCTGGCCCCCTAGCCTAGTCCTGGTCCCTGGCCCCAGCCCTGGCCCCTGGCCCCTGGCCTGGACCCCTGGCCTGGACCCCTGGCCCCTGGCCCCAGCCCTGGCCTCCTGGCCCCCTAGCCATAGCCCTGGCCTCCTGGCCCCCTGGCTCCAGCCCTGGCCTCCAGCCCCAGCCCCAGCCCCAGCCCTAGTCCTGGCCCTAGCCTAACCTAACCTGACCCTGACCTGACCTGACCTAAAAATAGCCATAGCCCTGGCTCTAGCCTAACCCGTGAGCCTGGCCTGGCCTGGCCTGGTATCCTAGCCTGTGGTAACCACCTGCCCTGGCCTGGCCTGGCCCTAGCCTGGCCTAGCACTGGTCCTAGGCCTGGCCTGACCCTGACCCTGGCCTGGCCTGGCCTGGCCTGGCCTAACCCAGGCCCCCTGGCCTGGCCTGGCCTGGCCTGGCCCTGGCCTGGCCTGGCCTGGCCTCAATCCTGGCCTGGCCTGGCCTGGCCTGGCCTGGCCCAGCAGCAGCCCCAGCCCCAGCCCCAGCCCCAGCCCTAAGCCTGGCCCCAGCCCTGGCCTGGCCTGGCCTGGCCTGGCCTGGCCTGGCCTCTGGCCTGCCCTGGCCTGGCCTGGCCCAGGCCCTGTCCTGGCCTGGCCCGTGTCCTGGCCTGGCCTGGCCCTGGCCTGGCCTGGCCTGGCCCTGGCCTGGCCTAGGCCTGGCCTGGCCTGGCCTGGCCTAGGCCTAGGCCTAAGCCTGGCCCTGGCCTGGCCTGGCCTGGGCCCTAACCCTGGCCTGGCCCCTAACAGCCTGGCCTAAGCCTGGCCTGGCCCCCTAACCCCTAACCCTGGCCTAACCTGGCCAGCCCTAACCTGATCCTGACAGCACCTGACCCTGGCACTGACAGCCCTGGCCCTGGCCTGACAGCCCTGGCCCTGGCCCTGGCAGGCCTGTTCCTGGCCCTGGCAGCCCTGGCCCCTGGCCTGGCGTCCCTGGTCCTGGCCTGACCTGACTCTGGCCTGACCCTTGACCACTGGCTTGACCCCCTAACCTGGCCCTGGCCTAGCCTAACCTGGCCTGGCCCCTGGCCCTCGCTGCTGGCCCAGCCCCCTTGCCTGGCCCCCTTGCCCTGGCCCTGGCCCGCCTGGCCCCTGGCCTCCTGGCCCTGGCCCCCTAGCCCTTGGGGCCTGGCTCCTGGTCCTAGCCTAGTCCTGGCCCCCTAGCACTGGCCCCCCTAGCCCCAACCCTAGACCATAGTCCTGGCCTAGCCCCCTAGACCTAGCCATGGCCCTGGCCCCAGTCCTGGCCCCATGGCCCCTTGGCCCCAGCCCTGGCCTCCTGGCCCCCCTGGCCCTACCCTAGCCCCCCAAGCCCCCCTGGCTCCTGGCTGCGGCCCTAGCCTCCAGCCCCAGCCCCAGCCCCAGGCCTGGCCTAGCCTGGCCTGGCCTAAACCTGACCCTGACCCTGGCCTGACCCTGGCCCTGGCCTGGCCTAACACTGGCCTAGCCTGGCCTGCCTGGCCTAAACACCTGGCCTGGCCTGGCCTGGCCTGGCCTAAACCTAATCCTGGCCTAACCCTGGCCTGGCCTGGCACTGGCCCCTGTGATTTTTAAGGCCTGGCACTGGCCTGGCCTAAGGCCTGGCCATAACCCTAACCCCTGGCCTGACCCTGGCCTGGCCTGGCCCTGGCCTGGCCTGGCCTGGCCCCCTGGCACTGGCCTGGCCACTGGCCCTGGCCGGACCTGGCCTGGCCTAAGCCTGGCCTGGCCTGGCCTGGCCCTGGCCTGGCCTGGCCTGGCCTCCTGGCCTGGCATGGCCTGGCCTGGCCTGGCCTGGCCCCTAGCCTAGCTCTAAGCCTAGCCTGGCCTCCTGGCCTAAGCCTGGCCCTGGCCAGCCTGGCCTGGCCTGGCCCCTGGCCTGGCCTTGGCCCCCCCTGGCCTGGCCTGAGCCCTGACCTGACCCTGGACCTGGCACTAGCACTAGCCTGGCGTGGCCCCCTGGCCTGGGCCTATCCTGGCCTGGCCTGGCCTGGCCCTGGCCCTGGCCTGGCCCCTGGCCTAGGCCTGGCCTGGCCATAGCCCCTGGCCTCAGCCTGGCCCCAGCCCCAGCCCCAGCCCCAGCCCCAGCCTGTTCCCAGGCCTGGCCTAGCTCTTGTGCTAGCCACAGCCACAGCCACAGCCCTGGCCTAGGCCTGGCGGCTGCCTGGCCTGGCCTAAGCCCCAGCCCCAGCCCAGCCCCCAGGCCCAGCCTAGGCCTGCCCTCTGGCCTGGCCTGGCCTAGCCTGGCCTGGCCCTGGCCCTAACCCTAGCCCCCTGGCCTGGCCTAACCCTGGCCCTCTGGCCTAATCCTGGCCTAACCCTCTGGCCTAGCCCTAGCCCTGGCCTGGCCTGGCCTGGCCTAACCCTAAATCTAACCCCTAAGCCCCCAGGCCCTAAACCTGAGGCCTGACCTGACTCGGACAGCACTGAAACTGACCCTGACAGCCCGGGCCCTTACTCTGACAGCCCTGGCCCTGGCCTGACAGTCCTGGCCTGGCCCTGGGGGCCCTGGTCCTAGCCCTGACACTAACCCTGGCCTGACCCTTGGCCCTAACCCTTGACCCCCCTAACCTAACCTAACCCCGCCTCTAACCTGGCCTAGCGCTAGCATTGGCCCCCTTGCACTGGCCCCCTGGCCTGGCCCTGGCCCCTAGTCCTGGCCCCATGGCACTAAGCCCCTAGCACCAGCCTGGCCCTGGCCCAAGCCCTGGCCCCCCTGGCCTGGCCCTGGCCCCTAGCCCCTAGCTCCAGCCCTGGCCTCCAGCGCCCTGGCCCCCACCCCAGCCCTAGCCTGGCCTAAGCCTAAACCTGACCTGACCTGACCTGACCATAAGCCTAGCCTGGCCTAGGCCTGGCCCGTGGCCCCTGGCCTGGCCTAATCCTGGCCCCTACCCCCTGCCTAACACTAGGCCTGGCCTGGCCGTGGCCTGGCCTGGCCTCCTGGCCTGGCCCTGGCCTGGCCTAACCATAGCCTGGCCTAACCCCTGGCAAAAGCCTGGCCTAACCCCCTAACTAGCCCTAGCCTGACTTTAACTCTTAAGCCTAACCCTATCCTAACCCTAACCCTAACCCCCTGGCCCTAACAATGACCCTGTTACAGTCCTGACCTGACCTGACCCTAACCTAACCCTAACCTAACCCTCTGACCCTAACCTAACCTAACCTAACCATCTAACCTAACCTAACAGTAACCTAATCGTAACCTATCCTGGCCCTAACCTAACCTAACCTAAACCTAAACCTAACCCTAACCTAAGCTAACTTATTCCTAACAGGAAAAAATTTTCCAGCGAGAAGGAACATAAGCATAAAGCACTACTTTGTAAACTAAATCACATGTGTGTCTTTCGCTCAATTAGGAATACAGGAAAACTGAAAAGTGATATATCACACTGTACAGCACAGGAACAAATTTCCAACAGAACAACAGAAGCATAAAACAATACTTTGTAAACTAGATCACATGTTTGTGGCTCGCTCAATTAGGACTACAGGAAAACTGAAAGTGATATATCGAACTTTACAGCAAAAACAATTTTTCATCGAAAGAACAGAAATGCAAAGCACAACTTTGTAAACTAATTCACATATGTGTCACTTGTTCAATTATTTTAACAGGAAAACTGAAAAGTGATATAGCCTAACCTAACCTAACCTAACCCTGTCACCCTAACCTAACCTAATCCTAACCTAACCCGTAACCCTAATGAACCTAACCCTACCTAACCTAACCCTAACCCTTACCATAACCTAACCCTGTTCCTAATAGGAACAAGTTTCCCAATAAAGAATATAAGCATAAAGCACTGGTTTATAAACTAAATCACATGTGTGTCACTCGCTCAATTAGGGGTATAGGAAAGCTGAAAGAGATATCTCGAACTTTACAGCAAAGAAACAAGTTTTCATCAAAGTACAGAAAGCATAAAGCACAACTTTGAAACTAATTCACATTTGTGTCGATTGTTCAATTATAACAGGAAAACTGAAAAGTGATATAACCTAAACCTAACCTAATCCTAACCCTAAACCTAACCTAACTTGTTCCTAACAGGAACAAGTTACCAACGAATGAACATAAGCATAAAGCACTAACACTCTAACCTAACCTAACCCCTAATCCTAACCCTCCCACTTTAGATCACAGAAAGTAGTTCCCAATGAAAGTACAGAAGCATAAAGCACAACATTCTAAACTAAATCACATGTGTCTCACCCGTTCAATTAGGAATAAATGAAAACTGAAAAGTGATATCTCCCACTGTAGTGCACAGAAACAAGTTTCCACCAAAAGAATAGAAAGGCAAAGCACAACTTTTTAAATTAAATCACATTTGTGTTTGCCTGCTCAATTAGGAATACAGAAAAACTGAAAAGTGCTATCTCCACTTTAGAGCAGAGGAAGAAGTTTCCAATGAAAGAACAGAAACACAAAGTACAACTTTGGAAACTAAATTACATGTGTGTCACCTGCACAATTAGGAATACAGGAAAACTGAAAGTGATATCTTCCACTTTAGAGTACAGAAAGAAGTATCAATGAAAGAAAAGCAAGGCAAAGCACAACTTTGGAAACTAAATCACATTTGTGTCGCCTGCTCAATTAGGAATGCAGGAAAACTGAAAAATGATATCTCCCACTTTAAAGGACAGAAACAAGTGTCCAAAAAAAGAACAGAAAAACGAAGCACAACTATGTAAACAAAATCACATGTGTGTCACCCACTCAATTAGGAATACAGGAATACTGAAAATTGATATCTCCCACTCTAGTACACAGAAACAAGTTTCCAACAATACAACAGAAAGGCAAAGCACAACTTTGTAAACTAAATAACATTTGTGTTCCCTGCTAAATTAGGAATACAGAAAAACTGAATAGTGATATCTCCCACTTTAGAGCACAGAAAGAAGTTTCCAATGAAAGAACAGAAAGCATAAAGCACAACTTTGGTAACTAAATCACATGTGTGTCACCAGTTCAATTAGGATTACATGAAAACTGAAAAATGATATCTGCACTGTACCTCAAAAAACAAGTTTCCAACTAAAGAACAGAAATGTAAAGAACAACTTTGTAAACTAAGTAAACATGTGTGTCGCCTGCACTATTAGGAATAGAGGAAAACTGAAAAGTGATATCTCCCACTTTAGAGCAGAAAGAAGTTTCCAATAAAAAACAGAAGCATAAAGCACAACTTTGGAAACTAAATCACATGTGTGTCACCCGTTCAATTAGGAATACAGGAAAACTGAAAAGTGTTATCTCACATTGTACCTCACACTAACAAGTTTCCAACGAAAGAACAGAAATGTAAAGCACAACTTTGTAAACTATGCAACCTCTGTGTCCCCTGCACAATTAGGAATACAAGAAAACTGAAAGGGATATCTTCTACTTTAGAGCACAGAAAGAAGTTTGCAATGAATGAACAGAAAAGCAAAGCACAACATTGGAAACTAAATCACATGTGTATCACCTGTTCAGTTAGGTATCCAGGAAAACTGAAAAGTGATATCTCACATTGTACATCAGAAAAACAAGTTTCCAATGAAAGAAAAGAAATGTAAAGCACAACTTTGCAAACTACTTAACATGTGTGTAAGCCCGCTCAATTAGGAATACAGGAAAACTGAAAAGTGATATCCCACTGTAGTGCACAGAAAGATGATTCCAAAAAAGAACAGAAATGTAAATCACAAGTTTGTAAACTAAGTAACATGTATGTAGCCCGCTCAATTAGAAATACAAGAAAACTGAAAAGTGATATCTCCCAATGTAGTGCAAAGAAACAAGTTTCCACCAAAAGAATAGAAAGGCAAAGCACAACTTTTTAAACTAAATCACATTTTTGTTGCCCGCTCAATTAGGAATACAGGAAAACTGAAAAGTGTTATCTTGCACTGTATGGCATGGAAACAAGTTTCCATCGAAAGAACAGAAACACAAAGCACAACTTTGTAACCTAATGTCTCAGCTGTAACATGAAAACTTTTAAGAAACTCCTTAGCCAATTCTAAATTTGAATTAATGTTAGGGTTAGGGTTAGTGTTAGGGTTAGGGGTTGGGGGTTGGGGCTAGGGTTAGGGTTAGGGTTAGGGTTAGAGGGTTAGGGTTAGTGTTGGGGTTATGGGTTGGGGGTTAAGGTTAGGGTTGGGGGAGTTAGGGTTAGGGTTAGTGTTAGTGTTAGTGTTTAGGGTTTAGGGTTTAGGGTTTAGGGGTTTAGGATTAGGGTTAGGGTTAGTGGTCAGGGGTCAGGTTCAGCGTTAGGGTTCGGGGTTAGGGTTAGGGTTAGGGTTAGGATTAGGGTTAGGGTTAGGGTTAGAAAGTTAGGGTTAGGGTTAGAAGGTGAGGTTAGGGTTAGGGTTAGTGTTATGGGGGGTTAGGGTTAGGGGTTTGGGGTTAGGGTTATTTTAAGTGTTAGTGTTAGGGTTATGGTTAGAGGGTTAGCGTTAGGGTTAGGGTTCTGGTTGGTTTAGGGTTGGGGTTGGGGTTGGGGTTGAGGTTAGTTAGGGTTAGGGTTAGGGGTTAGGGTTAGGGTTAGGGTTAGGATTAGGGTTAGGGTTAGGGTTAGGGTTAGAGGGTTAGTGTTAGGATTAGAGGCTGAAGGTTAGGGTTGGGGTTAGGGTTGGGGTTAGGGTTAGGGGTTAGGGTTAGGGGTTTGGGGTTAGGGTTATTGTTAGTGTTAGGGTTAGGGTTAGGGTTAGAGAGTTAGGGTTAGAGTTAGGGTTAGGTTTAGGGTTGGGGTTAGGGTTGGGGTTGGGGTTGGGGTTGGGGTTAGGGGTTAGGGTTTAGGGTTAGGGTTAGGGTTAGGGGTTTAGAGTTACTGGTTAGATTTAGGGATAGGGTTAGGGTTAGGGGGTTAGCGTTAGGGTTAGGGGTTAGAGTTTAGTGTTAGTGTTAGAGGGTTTAGGGTTAGGGTTAGGGTTAGGGTTAGGGGTTAGGGTTAGGGTTAGGGGTTTGGGGTTAGGGTTTGGGGTTAGGGTTAGGGTTAGGGTTAGGGTTAGAGGGTTAGGGGTTAGGGTTAGGGTTAGGGTTAGGGTTAGGGTTAGGGTTGGGGTTAGGGTTGGGTTTAGGGTTGGGGTTGGGGTTGAGGTTGGGGTTAAGGTTAGGTTTAGGTTTTGGGGTTAGGGGGTTAGGGTTTAGGGGTTAGGGTTAGGGTCAGGGGTTAGGGTTAGGGGGTTAGGGTTAGGGTTGGGGTTGGGTTGGGGTTGGGTTTGGGGTTGGGGTTAGGGTTAGGGTTAGGGTTAGGGGTTAGGGTTAGGGGTTAGGGTTAGGAGTTAGGGTTAGATTTAGGAATAGTGTTAGGGTTAGGGGTTAGGGGGTAGGGTTAGGGTTAGGAGGAGGTTCTGATTAGGGTTAGGGTTAGGGTTAGGATTCAGGGTCAGGGTCAGGGTCAGGGTCAGGGTCAGGGTTAGCGTTAGGGGCGGTTAGGGTTAGTGTTAGTGGTTAGTGTTAGGGTTGGGGTTAAAGTCAGTGTTAGGGTTAGGGTTAGGGTGTTTGGGTTAGGTTTTAGGGTTAGGGTTAGGGGTTTAGGGTTAGGGCTAGTGTTAGGGTTATGGTGAGGGTTAGGGTTAGGGTTAGGGTTAGGGTATTAGGGTTAGGGTTAGGCTTAGGGTTAGGTTCAGGGTCAGGGTCAGGGTCAGGGTTAGGGTTAGGGCTAGGACTAGGGCTAGGCCTGGGGCTGGGGCTGGGGCTGGGGCTGGACCCTAGGGCTGGAGCTGGGGGCTAGGGGGTTAGGGCTAGGGCTAAGGGGCTAGGAGGCTAGGGGCTTGTTCTGGGGGGCTGGGGCTAGGTCTAGAAGGCTGGCTCGGGGCTGGGGGGCTAGGGCTGGGGCTATGACTAGGAGTAGGGATAGGGGGCAAGGGCTAGGGCTAGGGGGTTAGGGCTTGTTGCCTGGGGACTGGGGGGCTGGGGCTGGGGCTAGGGGCTAGGGCCGGGTCTAGGGGGATAGGGCTAGGGGGCGAGGGCTAGGGCTGAGGCTAGCAGGTTAGAGGGCTAGGGCTGGGGCTAGGTCTATGGCTAGGGCTAGTGGGCTGGGGCTCGGGCTAGGGGGCTAGGTCTGGGGCTCGTTGCTAGTGCTAGGGGGCTAGGACTAGGGCTAGGACTAGGGGGCAAGGGCTAGGGGGGCTATGGGGCTAGGGGGCTAAGAGCCTAGGGCTAGGGGGCTAGGGCTAGTGCTAGGGGGCTAGGGCAATGGGGTTGGGCTAGCGGGCTAGGTCTAGGGGACTAGGGCTAGGGTTAGGGTTAGGGGTTAGGGTTAGTGTTAGGGGTCAGGGTTAGGGTCAGGGTCAGGGCCATGGTCAGGGTCAGGGTCAGGGCCAGGACCAGGGCCGCCAGGGCCAGGGCCAGGGCTGCCATTATCAGGACCAGGGCTGCCAGGGTAAGGGCCAGGGCTGTCAGGGCCAGGGCCTGGGCTCTCAAGGTCAGGGACAGGGCTATCAGGGTCAGGGTCAGGGTTGTCAGGGCTAGGGTTAGGGTTAGGGGATAGGGGTTAGAGTTTTGGGTTATGGTTGGGGTGTCAAGCGTTAGGGTCAGGGTCAGGGCCAGGGCCATGGCCAGGGCTGCCAGGGCCAGGGCCATGGCCAGGGCTTCAGGGCCAGGGCCAGGGGAGAAGGCCACAAGGGCTGCCAGGGCCAGGGCCATCAGGGCTATCTGGGCCACGGCCAGGGCTGCCATGGCCAGGGCTGTCAGGGCCAGGGCCAGTGCTGTCAGGGCCAGGGCCAGGGCTGTCAGGGCCCAGCGTGCTTAGCGTGCTTAAACAATTTGCGCAACCCGTGCATGTGTACTGGAGGTTTTTTTACAGTTTTGAGGGCAAAATGTCAGCGCCACCTAGTGGCGTCTGAGTCTCAGCTCTCCACATCCCCCTTTTGTTTTAATAAATGAAAACTGCCTTAAAGCCTATAAGCGTGGCACAAGAGAGCCCTAAGCTCGATCAAGGGAGCTCCTTCTTTGGGGAGTAAGCGATCAAGAGCTTTAGATTACTTCCTTACTCCACCAGGTGCAATGGAGACAAGTCCTCTGGGTGCAGGGGCTAAGGGAGAAGATTAAAAAAGGAGGTGACACCGATTCCCGTGCAATGGAATAAAATTCCAGGGAGTGCAAGGGCTGTCATCCTCCTATCTAGGTACCATAGCCGCTTAGGCAAAGGCAACACTGACTTGGATCACTCATCAACTCAGGGCAATTGGTAAAACCCCTGAGGTGCATCGACTGAGTGTCACAGTCTGTTTTAATATTTTAACATGGATAACCAAATTTTTGGAGATGATCCTTGTTTCAAGGCCACAAGTGTTTGCGCGATCGCTACCTAGTCACGTTTAGGTTGGGTATTGAGTTTGCAGAACAACCAGAGTAAAAACACTAAGCCCCAACATGGTGCTGCACCAAACATTCCAACCCCCACCCAATCTTAAAGTAAGAAAAGGCAGAAGAAACCCTGGGTAATAAGCCATCTGTGTTTGATGAATCCACTCGAGTAGAATTAGTGGCCTTCCTCGCCGCCCTTGACTTTTCAAGTGGTAGCAGGTGTATCTGTGGAAAGATCATCTTCAGCTGCAACCAGCTTTCGCGTGAGGCGCTCTGCTACCCAGAATGGATTGTTTTTTTCCTGTGGGAAAACACAGACAGCTCCCCTGGATCTTATTAAGATAGGATCCGGGCCTTTCCATTGACCAGTTAAGACATCCTTCCATTTGATCATTTCCTTGGGCCTATTAGGCCCTAAGTAGTGGCGATCAGCCGCCGAATGGCCTTGACTGTCCCAATTCAAAAAATTGAGTGTGAAGAGTGCCAAGGAAACGGTCACTCGTGGCACTGAGGGCAGAGCCTCCTGGACTCTCCCTTTTGTTTTATTAAGTAGCATTTTAGGGTGCGGTGAGCATGTTTAATAATACCCTGACTTTTAGGGTTATATGGGAGACCCGTTAGATGGGTCACTTTTATTTGATGACAAAACTGTCCAAATTTTTGGCACCTGCGAGGTGGCCGGGCCAGCTCTCCTCTCCTCCTATCATCGATTGACTGTAATAAAGGCTTGTTGCGGAAGGACCCTAGTGCCCGTGTGCGTTTCTGCCAGCGAGACGAATCACACGGCTTCCAACACCCTGACAGACCTGGCCCTGACCCTGACAGCCCTGGCCCTGGCTCTGACAGCCCTGGCCCTGAATCTGACAGCCCTGGCCCCGGCAGCCCTTGCGGCCCTCTCCCTGGCCGTCGCCCTGGCCCTGGCAGCCCTGGCCCTGGACCTTGCCATTGACCCTTGACCCTAACCTTTGACCCCCTAACCCTAACCCCTAACCTAACCACTAACCCCTAACCCTACCCTTAACCCTGACAGCCCTGACCCTCACACTGACAGCCCTAACCCTGACCCTGACAGCACTGACCCTGACCCTGACAGCCCTGGCCTTGACCCTGACAGCCCTGGCCCTGGCATTGACAGCCCTGGCCCTGGCCCTAACTGCCCTGGCCCTGGGGCCCTGGCCTTGGCCTGGCGGCCCTGGTCCTGGCCTGACCCTGACCCCGACCTTGGCCTGACCCTTGACCTTAATCCTTTTCCCCCTAACCCTAACACTAACCCCTAACCCGAACCCTAGCCCTAGACCCCTAGCCCTAGCCCGCTAGCCCAACCCCCTTGCCCTAGACCCCTAGCCCCAGCCCTAGCCCCCTAGCCCTAGCATTAGCCAGCTAGCACTAGCCTAGCCTAGCCCCAGCCTAACCCTGGCCCCTAGTCCTATCCCCTAGCCCCAGCCCTAGCCACCTGGCCCTACGCCTGGCTCCCTAGTCCCTTAGCCCCCTAGCCCCTAGCCCCTAGCCCTAGGCCTAGCCCCTAGCCCTGGTCCTAGTACTAGCCCCAGCCCTAGCCCCCAGCCCCTAGCACTAGCCTTCTAGCCCTAGCCCCTAGACCCCTAGCCCCAGCCCTAGCCTCCTAGTCCGCTAGCCCTAGCCCTAGCCCCCTAGCCCACTAGCTCCAGCCCTAGCCTCCATCCCCAACCCCAGCCCCAGCCCTAGTCCTAGCCTAACCTAACCTGACCCTGACCCTGACCCTGACCTGACCCTAACCCTAACCTAACCCTATCCCTAACCTAAACCTAACCTAAACCCATAACCCTAACCTAACCTGACTTTAACCCTAACCCTAACCCTAAACCTAACCCTACACCCCAACCCTAACCCTGACCTGACCCTGACCCTGACTCTGACACTGACCCTGACACCTAACACTAACCCTAACCCTAACCGTGCCCCTAACCCTAACCCTAAACCCTAAACCTAACAAATACCTAACCCTAACCCTACCCCTGGCCTAACCCCTAACCCTAACCCTAACCCTAACCCCAACCCCAACCCCAACCCCAACCCTATTTCCAACGCTATCCATAACCCTAACCCCTAACCCTAACCCTGGCCTAACCCTAACCCTAACCTTAACCCCAACCCCAACCCCAACCCCAACCCCAACCCTAACCTAACCCTCTAACCCTAATCCTAACCCTCTAACCCTAACCCTAACACTAACCTTAACAATATCCCTAACCCTAACCCCTAACCCTAACTCTGAAAGCCCTGACCCTGACTCTGACAGCACTGAAACTGATCCTGACAGCCCTGGCCTGACACTGACATCCCTGGCCCTGGCCTGACAGCCATGGCCCTGGCCTGGCAGCCCTGGACCTGGCCTGGCGGCCCTGGTCCTGGCTTTGACACGGCCCTGGCCTGACCCTTGACCCTAACCCTTGACCCCCTAACCTAACCTAAACCCTTACCTAACCCTAGCCCCTAGCTTTAACCCGCTAGCCTTGGCCCCCCCCTAGCCCCTAGCCCCCCTGGCCCTAGCCCTAGCCCCTAGCCCTAGACTCCTGGCCCGTAGCCTTCTGGCCCCCCTAGTCCTGGCCCCTAGCCTAGCCCTAGCCCCAGCCCTAGCCCCTAGCCCACTAGCATCAGCCATAGCCCTAGTCCTGTAGTCCCATCCCCTAGCCCCAGCACTGGCCCTGTACCCCTAGCCCTAGCCCTAGCCCCCCGTCCCCTATCCCCTGGCCTGGCCCCTAGCCTAGCCCTAGCCCCTAGCCTAGCCCTAGTCCTAGCCCCATCCCTAGCCCCCAGCCCCTAGCCCTAGCACTCTGGCCCTAGCCCCATAGCCCCCTAGCCCCAGCCCTAGCCTCCTGGCCCCCTAGCCTTAGTCCTGGCCCCTAGCCCCTAGCTCCAGCCCTAGCCTCCCAGTCCTAGCCCAGCCCAGCCTAACCCTAGCCCTGGCCTAACCTAACCTGACCTGACCTGACACTAACCCTAACCCTAACCCCTAACCCTAACCCTAACCCTAACCCCTAACCCCTAACCCTAACCTCTAACCCTCTAAACCTAACCCTAACCTAAACCTAACCTAACACTAACCCTAACCCTAACCCTCTAACCCTAACCCTAACCCTAACCCTAAGCGTAACCCTATCCTAACCCAAACCCTAACCCTAACCCTAACCTAACCCTAACGCTAACTTATTCCTACCAGGAAAAATTTTCCGATGAAGGAACATAAGCATAAAGCACTACTTTGTAAACTAAATCACATGTGTGTCACTTGCTCAGTTAGGAATACAGGAAAACTGAAAAGTGATATATCACACTGTACAGCACAGGAACAAATTTCCAACAGAACAACAGAAAGCATAAAGCAATACTTTGTAAACTAGATCACATTTTTGTGGCTCGCTCAATTAGGACTACAAAAAACTGAAAAGTGATATATCGAACTTTACAGCAAAGAAACAATTTTTCATCGAAAGAACAGAAATGCAAAGCACAACTTTGTAAACTAATTCACATATGTGTGTCGCTTGTTCAATTATTTTAACAGGAAAACTGAAAAGTAATATAACCTAACCTAACCTAAACCTAACCTAACCCTAACCCTAACCCTAACCTAACCCTAACCCGTCACCCTAACCCTAACCTAATCCTAACCTAACCTGTAACCCTAACCCTATCCCTAACCCTACCTAACCCTAACCTAACCTTAACCCTTACCTAACCCTAACTTGTTCCTAACAGGAACAAGTTTCCAACTAAAGAATATAAGCGCAAAGCACTAGTTTTTAAACTAAATCACATGTGTGTCACTCGCTCAATTAGGAGTACAGGAAAGCTGAAAAGTGATACATCGAACTTTATAGCAAAGAAACAAGTTTTCATCAAAAGAACAGAAGCGGAAAGCACAACTTTGAAACTAATTCACATATGTGTCGCCTGTTCAATTATTATAACAGGAAAACTAAAAAGTGATATAACCTAACCTAACCTAATCCTAACCCTAACCCTAACCTAACTTGTTTTTAACAGGAACAAAGTTACCAACGAATGAACATAAACACAATGCACTACTTTGTAAACTAAATCACTTGTGTGTCACTTGTTCAATTAGCAATACAGGAAAGCTGAAATGTGATATATCGCACTGTACAGCACAGGAACAAGTTTTGAGCGAAAAAGAAGAGTAAAGCAAAGGGCGACTTTTAAGCGGAATCACATGAGTGTTGCTCGCTCAGTTAGGAATACAGGAAAACTGAAAAGTGTTATCTTGCATTGTGCGGCATGGAAACAAGTTTCCATCGAAGAACAGAAACACAAAGCACAACTTTGTAACCTAATTCCCATTCGTGTCGCCCCTTCAATTATTATAACAGGAAAACTGAAAAGTGATATATCGCACTGTACAGCACAGAAACAAGTTTAGAACGAAAGAACAGAAAAGCAAAGCAAACCTTTGTAAACCAATTCACATATGTGTCGCCTGTTCAATTATTATAACAGGAAAACTGAAAAGTTATATATCCCTAAACCTAACCCTAACCCCTAACCCTATCCCTCACGCTAACCCTAACCCTAACCCTAACCCCTAACCCTAACCCTCCCACTTTAGAGCACAGAAAGTAGTTCCCAATGAAATTACAGAAACGCAAAGCAAAACATTCGAAACTAAATCACATGTGTGTTGCCCGTTCAATTAGGAATACATTGTCGCGCGCAACCTTCGCCGATAAGGAAGACGCGGCAACCGAAGATTTGTCCAGCAGAATCTTTATTGTACAGCTCTTTTAGGTGGATGGAGAAGGACCCCGGCCCCAAGGGTGCTCTGCTTAAATAGCCTGCAGGCAACGTGCTCGTCTGTGATTGGTGCTCCGCACAATACCCAATTACCATGTGTTCTCTGAAGGGGGGAGCACTCAAGCCCATATTAGCAACAGTGGCGCATGCGCTACTGTAAGGCGGGTTCTGGCAAGAAGAACCAGGAAGCAGGGAGCCAGCGCCATCTAGTAATGGCGAATGCGGCTCCCGACATCTCCCCCTTTCTTTAAAATTACAATCAAAGCCAAAACGTAATACTATGAGATTTTCGATTAGCTCACTGACTCAACAGTAAGCGATCAAGGAGGTTACATAGTATAAGAGACCCTTTGCACCTTGAACCCCGTGCAATGGGAACCTGAGCCCTGGGAGATGCAAAGGTCTGTTCAGAACAGCATCCTGGTGCAATGGGAACCTGTGCCCGTCAGGAGTGCCATGAGTTCTGACAGTGTCTCAACGGCTAAGCATGTTTAACCAAACTTGAGGGGATGATCCCTGTTCGACAGCCAGCATAGCCTGAACTATGGCCACATTCTTTGCATGTTGTTGTCTTTTGAACTTGCAAAGCAACCAAAGACAGAGGAGCAGTCCTGCAAACAAGGTCACTCCAAACAATCCTCGCCAACCCATTCTTTAAAATAAGAGAAAGCAGAAGAAAACCAACTAAACAACCCTGAGTGATAGAAATATCTAAGCGAGTAGAATTAATTTGAATAATGGCTAAGCGCAGCTTTTTCATGGTTTCTTCAAACTCAGCACTCCAATTGGATTGCAGTAGCCCAGACAATTCTTTAGACAGGTTTGCTGCTTTAGTAAAATTATGATATTGTATAGAAGTTATACAAAGTCCTGGTAATTTAACCTCACATCCTAATTGAGCCAGTTGCCACAATATTTCTATTTGTTTCTGAACTAAATCAATGCGTTGATTAACAATCATTAATCCTCCTCTTAATTGATTATTCATAGATGCTTGAATGTCTACTGCTTCACTCACTGATGCAGACAAATTATTAAGGGTTTGAGCAGTAGCCACCTGACCCTGCAGCGCCAAAGCTGACGCGGTTAGAGAAGCCCCAACCGCTGCTGTAGCTATAATGGCTACCAAAGCTGTAGTAATACCAAAATCCCGTTTTTGTCGAAACAGAGCCAATGAATTACTTGCTTTGACTGGCAATGGCAAAAACCTAGGCATACGGGACCCACGGTAGCTGTATCATATTCACTTGCATTCCAACAAAGGGTAAAAAGCATCCTGTATCATTGCATGCAATCCAAACAAAGGGGGCCAGACACACACTGGGGTGGATCCCACCCTCTTAATCTTGTGAATCCGGGACGTGGTCATGTTGCCTTCATGTAAATCGGCAACAGCCACCGCCCCCACCCAGAAGAGTGACCATGGGGAGAGATTTGTACAACTGCCACCATTACCACACAGCAACCAGGTGTCAAAAGGATTAATACCGTCGTAGTCCCAGGAATTGAGTTCAGAATAGTCACTGTGTCCTTCCATCGGTGAGAAGGAGAAAAGCTCATACTTAAGAAAAAGCGTGCTCTCGGCTTTGACAGCCTGTCCATGGAAAGATGGAAGAAGGGTCCCCCTGTCGCCAGCGCAAAATGGGGCATACTGGGACTGATGCGTTGGAGCGGTTCGCGCAGGCTGAACTGGATGAACCACATGCGGCCACCACCCAAAAGGATCGTAGCATTGTTTGAGTGTTCTTCCTCTAGCTTGGCAAAAGAAAAATTTCCTAACTTTATGCGCGTATCAGCACGAGTCTGGTTGGTTGTAAAACAAAGACTGCCATTAGTCAGCTGGGTACTATTATCAGGTGTCGGCGCTATGTCTGGAGACATTGGCAAATATGGTAGTCCGAGGATTCATTGGTAGTGAAAGGCGAGGAAGACTTGTGCATCATACATGACCGGCATCGGTCGTGGGAATGTTGACAGGATCCCCAGCGGATCTCCTGGGTCTTCACCTCCAAGCTCATCAGGATTCCGCTCGACAACAGGATCAGAAACAAGGCCATCATGCTTCACCACCGGGTCAGCGGCGCAGGAACCCAAATCGGATTTTCTTGGTTCTGTGGAAAAACACAAACAGCTCCCTGGATCTTATTAATATAGGATCCGGTCCTTTCCATTGATTATCAAGTACATCTTTCCATTTTACAAGTTCTTTTGGAGATGCATGGGTGACATGTCTGTCTGCCGCAGACTGTCCATTAGAATCAATTTTAAAAAATTTAAGGTAAATAGAGTAAGGGAAAAAGAGTCGCTTTCTGACCCATACTGGGGCAGATTCCCCCTTTTTGTTTTTGTAAATAAGTTTTGATTGTGCTATGTGCACGTTTCACCATGCCCTGTCCTTGCGGATTGTAGGGCAGTCCCGTGACATGATGGACTTCCATCCTATAGCAGAATTGTTGAAATGTTTTGGAAGTATAAGCAGGTTCGTTATCAGTCTTCAACTGTCGTGGCTTTTCCCACGCTGCCCAAGCCTCCAGGCAATGGGTGATAACATGAGCCACCTTTTCTCCTGATAAAGGTGTGGCGTGGACAATCCCGGAACAGGTATCCACAGAGACATGAACATACTTTAACTTACCAAAAGCAGGAATATGGGTAACATCCATTTGCCAGATATGTAAGGGTTTTAATCCTCTGGGGTTAACACCAATAGCAGGTGAAGGTCTAAACTCTGCGCAATTGGCACATTTTAGTACAATATCGCGGGCATCTGCTCGCGAAATGTCAAATTTTATTCTAAGTGTCTCTGCCGGAACATGATATAACTCATGGAAAGCGGCAGCATTGTGCACAGGATTAAGCATAAGATAAACTGCTTTAGTGGCTTTATCAGCCAGGTCATTAGCTCTTGCCATGGGTCCAGGTAATAGCGTATGCGCTCTCATATGTTGAATAAAAAAGGGATTTACTCTTGTTTTAATAGATTGTTGAATATCAGCAAAAACTTGTGCAACAGTACTTTTGGAGGAAATTAGTCCTACTGTTTCTAGAATTTGTACTGCTCCCACCACGTAATGTGAGTCGGAGATAATATTTAAGGGCTGAGGAAAGGCTCGTAGAACCTCAGCTACAATAGCACATTTAACCAATTGCGGGGACGAAAAATTAAAGCACTTTTGAAATGCTTGATTGTCAACAACATAACTTCCTATACCTGTCTTGGACCCATCAGTAAAAACATCAGTAGCTCCTATAATAGGCTGATTTTTAGTATTTTTGGGAAATATAAATGCATTGGTTAAAGTGAACTGTAATAAAGGAT
The DNA here is from genome assembly GCA_036365155.1 of Meriones psammophilus. NCBI lineage: Eukaryota > Metazoa > Chordata > Mammalia > Rodentia > Muridae > Meriones > Meriones psammophilus. Next base: position 84,555 of record JAEOAE010000986.1, read on the forward strand.
GTTTTGGATAATGATTGTCTATATTACCAGAGAAGATACAGCGGAGAATTGCCCAAGTATCTATGGTGGCACATAACACATTTAACTGCTGAGCAGTGTAAGGCACAATGATAGATTCTGGCTCACAACCGAAGTGAGTTAGAGCCAACTGAACACCTTTTTGAGCAATTTCTCCCACCTGGGTTGGATAATGACTTAGCACCTTACCAGGGGAAGTCTGAGAATGGACCCACAATAGTGGTCCCTGTTGCCATAGCACTGCTGTAGGCTGTTGAGGTGAGGGGACAATACATAACTGAAATGGAATGGAAGGATCCAACCGGGATAGGGAAGCCTCTCCCAATTTCTTTTCTACCTTATCTAATACCTGAGCAGCTTTTGCCGTAAGCTGTCTGTAGGAAGTAATGGCCGAATCTCCCTCCAAAATGGCAAACAATGGTTTAAGCTCCGCAGTAGTCAAATTTAAATACGGCCGTACCCGATTAATATCACCCAAAAGCTTCTGAAAATCATTGAGCGTCTTAAGGACATCTCTCCTGATGGTAATCTTTTGTGGCTTTACCTGTATAGGATAAATGGTAGAGCCGAGGAAATTTCCAATATCTCCTTCTTGTACCTTCTCAGGAGCTATAATCAAACCTTTACCTTTTAGCTCAGCAGACAGAACGCCAAAGGCTCGCTGCAAAAGAGTTTGATCTGAATGACACAGTAAAATATCATCCATATAGTGGCATATCTTAATGGTGGGAAATTGAGTTCTAACCGGCTGGATAGCTCTGGCTACATAGAGCTGGCACATAGTCGGACTATTCGCCATACCTTGAGGCAAAACTCGCCACTGATACCTACTATCAGGCTGTTCATGATTGGTGCTAGGTAAAGTAAAGGCAAATCTGACTCTATCCTGACTATGCAAAGGTATGGAGAAAAAACAATCTTTAATGTCTACTATTAAAAGTTTCCACTGGATAGGGAGAGTGGATAATAGAGGCAAGCCCCTCTGAATGGGACCCATGATCTGCATTTGTTTATTTATGGCTTGCTGATCATGTAACAGCCTCCATTTTTTAGATTTTTTCTTAATAACAAAAATAGGGGTGTTCCAAGGCGACTGTGAACATTCCACATGCCCATGGTCAAGCTGCTCCTTGACCAGCTGACTGGCTGATGCAAGCTTTTCAGAGGTTAGAGGCCACTGAGGAACCCACACCGGGTCCTCTGTTTTCCAGGGAATGGGGATTGCCTCCCCAGTGGCCCCTAGGAAAAACCCAATCCTGTTCTATCCTGTTTCCCATGAGAAGGCACAGGACTAAAGACGTCCTTGCAAATGCTTGCCAAGCCCTTTACCAGGGATGCAGCCCATATTTTCATCATTTGTTGGCTTTGAGGTGAATAATCATTAGTTAATGTAAAATCCAATTGCTGTAATACATCCCTTCCCCATAAATTAATGGGGGAGAGGTAGCACATAAGGGCCAAAGTTTCTGTCTTTTCTTCTTCATTTCGCCAATGTAATTCTTTTGCACTTTTTTTTTTGGGCGTCTTCATACCCCAATCCTTGTAAGGACTGGGACGACTGAATGAGGGGCCATCCTGATGGCCACCAGGTAGTGGAAATTATACTAGTATCTGCTCCAGTATCCAATAAACCTTGAAATTTTTACCTTCTATTAATAATTCCATCATTGGACGCTCATCCAATTTTAATGAGAGGCATTATGCTGGCCACCGAGGAGCGAAACCCTTAGCTCCTCGGGAATAATTTTGACTGGGAAAGTTTTGATGTAAACTGGGTAATACCAATAATTGAGCTATCCTATCCCCAGGGAAATAGCACTGATCCCTCGAGGGGATGAGCACAATATTTGCAATTGGCCTGTGAAATCCTGGTCAATGACTCCTGGATGGACAATAAGACCTTTTAAAGTCGTTGTGGCGTCAATTATTAATCCTACTGTGCCCACGGCAGGGTACCTGCGAGATCTGATGGAATTGGCTGACATCCCATAATGGGTGTCAATACTGCTCTGGCGGGCGGCACGCAGGTCCAGTCCTGCTGATCCGAGGTTGCTCTTCGGATTGTGTCATCTTCACAAATCTTTTTGACTGGTATGGAGTCTGTTGGATTGCCCCATACATTTGTGTTGGGCCCTGGGGTCGGGGGCCCCGTTTCCCGTTTTTTTGCTGCTCTGTAGAGCGTTCAGGAAGGGGTCTCCCTTGATTGTCTTTTACTGATTTATATTCATTAGCCCAATGTTTTCCCTTTTTGCATCTCGGACACAACCCCGGTTGTTTAGTGGGTTGTGTAGTAGGGGCTGCGGCCTGAGACCTGCACTGTCTTTTCATATGGCCCATTTTTCCACAGTTAAAACATTTCATGTTTGCAGCCTTTTGGGCAGATAATACTGCAGCTGCTATGCCATGATTAGTCAATGGCCCCCCTATTTCTCTACAGGCCTTCATCCAAGCATTTATTCCCTTTCCTTTCCAGGGAGTAATAGCGTTTTTACATTCTTTTGTGCATTGCTCATAAATCAGTTGTTTTACAAACGGCATTGCACCTTCGGGATCCTCAAATATTCTCCCTGCTGCTTCCATCATTCTCGCCACGAAATCTGAAAATGGCTCAGTGGCTCCCTGTATAATCTTTGTCAAGTTTCCTCTAACTTGCCCTTTATTAGGCAAACTTTTCCATGCTCGAACAGCAGCTTTATTAATCTGCTCATATACCTCTGTAGGGTACATAGTTTGATTGACTACCCATTGTCCTTGGCCAGTGAGCATGTCAAAGTCCCACTGAGGGTGTTGGTTAGCTATGTTTTGTTTTGCTTGACCCATGCATAATTCTTGATAAATTGATCTCCAGTCTAAATACTGGCCCATAGACAGGCACGCCTTAACAGTATTGGACCAGTCATCCGGAGTCATAGCATTGGTGGCTAACCTTTCGATCAATGCTAGAGTAAAGGAGGCGCTGACACCATACGTCTGCACTGACTCCACCAAGGCCTTTAATTGTTTTAAGTCTAAAGGAGTGTGATGCCTTTGGTTTTGAGCATCTTCCCACACCGGGAATGCTGCCTGTATTTTTCTTACTTCTTTCCCAGGGATTCGTGAACTTCCTCCCCCAATCATATTTTTCTCTAATGCCTCATAAGGGGGCGCTGTTGGCCCATACCCAGGCGTGTAGGGTGGGGCACGGCCATGTCTCCCTTTCTCATACCTTGCAGCTTCCTCATCTAACTCAGCCTGTTCAGCAGGGTCAAGCCCTGCTTCCTCCTCAGAGTCAGATGACTCTTGCCGATCCTCTCCGTCAGAGGACGTCTCCTCCTCAGAAGAGGATGATATTGTACAATTCTTAAACTCAGTGAGGAGAGGATACAATTTAGGGTCCTCATCACTTTTATTTTCCCCTGTCTCAGAGGCAGGTAGCAACTTTAAGTTTTTTGCTCGCTGTTTAAGCTCTACTTCCTTTTTTGCAAGTTGCTTTGCCTTTTTCTCAAGTTCAGCTAGCTTATCTAATACTCCCCTTTCTTTACTTTTTACTTTCTTTTTCACAGGCTTATTTTCCTGTTTAGCCTTTTTTTTCCTTTTCAGCTTCTGATAGACTATCTTGATGGTCTGATAAGGCCCGTTGGCCTTCCTTGATCTTTTCCTTACATCTTTCATCCTTAATGCAAGATTTTAACAGTTTATACAATGGCCACACCCCTGGTTTCAGGGTCCCCTGTTCTTTCTCTCGTGTTAAATCTCCTCCTAATTTATCCCACGATCCTTTAGAAAGAGACCCAGAGACCACAAACCAGGGGGCTACTTGATCAACCTCCTTAAGAAAATTCCGCAACACCCTGTCAGGGATTTTTAAATCCTTTTGCTTAAGCAGCGCCTGCGCTGCTTCTAAAATCGGTTTAGTTGGTTGGTTACCCATAGCTCCTTTATCTACAGGAGAGGGCGCGGGAGCTCAGTTATTTACCCGAGTCTTATGGCCAAATTATTCAAGGTCACAAAAAGGAGGGACGCAAGTTTTATCCCGTTTTTCACAATTAAGACACAAACAGCACAAAAGGACGAACACGAAACTAACAACGAGAAATGGAATTACCCAGACCACAGAAATCATACCTTGCTGAAAAGTACTGCAGTTTCTCTCCCGCTGGCTTGAATCTTCCTCCGACGAGCAGTCGGGGTCCTTAACAATTTTCCACCAAAAGAGTTCTGGCAAGAAAAGGAAAAGCCACAAGTAATTGTAAATTGAAAATCAGTGATATTCCCACTGTAGTGCACAGAAACAATTTTCCACCAAAAATTACAACTTTGTAAATAAATCACATGCCCCGCTCAATTAAACTGAAATGTGATATCTCCACTTTAGAGCAGAGGAAGAAGTTTCCAATGAAAGAACAGAAACACAAAGCAAAACTTTGTAAACTAAATCACATTTGTGTCGCCCGCTCAATTAGGAATACAGGAAAACTGAAAAGTGATATCTCCCACTGTAGTGCACAGAAAGATGTTTCCAAAAAAAGAAAAGAAATGTAAATCACAAGTTTGTAAACTAAGTAACATGTATGTAGCCCGTTCAATTAGAAATACAAGAAAACTGAAAAGTGCTATCTCCCAATGTAGTGCATAGAAACAAGTTTCCAACAAAAGAATAGAAAGGCAAAGCACAACTTTTTAAACTAAATCACATTTGTGTCACCCGCTCAATTAGGAATACAGGAAAATTGAAACTTGAGATCTCCCATTTGAGAGAACAGAAAGAAGTTTCCAACGAAAGTACAGAAATGTAAAAGACAACTTTGTAAACTAAGTAACATGTGTAACGTCCGTTCAATTAGGAATACATGAAAACTGAAAAGTGATATCTCCCACTGTAGTGCATAGAAACAAGTTTCCAAAAAAGAATAGAAAGGCAAAGCACAACTTTTTAAAATAAATCACATTTGTGTTGCCCGCTCAATTAGGAATACAGGAAACTGAATAGTGATATCTCCCACTTTACAGCACAGAAAGAAGTTTCCAATGAAAGAACAGAAACGCAAAGCACAACTTTGGTAACTAAATCACATGTGTGTCGTCAGTTCAATTAGGATTACCTGAAAACTGAAAAATGATATCTCTTGACTGTACCTCAAAGAAACAAGTTTCCAACGAAAGAACAGAAATGTAAAACACAACTTTGTAAACTAATTAACATGTGTGTCACCTGTACAATTAGGAATACGGGAAAACTGAAAAGTGACATCTCCCACTTTAGAGCAAAGAAAGAAGTTTCCAATGAAAGAACAGAAAGGCAAAGCACAACTTTGGAAACTAAATCACATGTGTGTCGCCCATTGCCTTAGGAATACAGGAAAACTGAAAAGTGATATCTCCCACTGTAGTGCACAGAAAGAAGTTTCCAACAAAAGAACACAAACGTAAAGCACAATTTTGTAAACTAGGTAACATGTGTGTCGTCCATTCAATTAGGAATACAGGAAAACTGAAAAGTGATATCTCCCACTTTAGAGCACAGAAAGAAGTTTCCAATGAAAGAACATAAACACAAAGCAGAGCTTTGGAAACTAAATCACATCTGTGTCACCCGTTCAATTAGGAATACAGGAAAACTGAAAAGTGATATCTCGCACTGTACCTCACAGAAACAAGTTTCCCACAAAAGAACAGAAAGGCAAAGCACAACTTTGAAAACTAAGTAACATGTGTGTCGCCTGCACAATTAGGAATACAGTAAAACTGAAAAGTTATATCTCGCACTGTACCTCACAGAAACAAGTTTCCAATGAAAGAACAGAAAGGCAAAGCACAACTTTGGAAACTAAATCACATGTGTGTCGCCCATTGACTTAGGAATACAGGAAAACTGAAAAGTGATATCTCCCACTGCAGTGTACAGAAAGAAGTTTGAACAAAAGAACACAAACGTAAAGCACATTTTTGTAAACTAGGTAACATGTGTGTCATCCGTTCAATTAGGAATACAGGAAAACTGAAAAGTGATATCTCCCATTGTAATGCACAGAAAGATGATTCCAAAAAAAGAACACAAATGTAAATCACAAGTTTGTAAACTAAGTAACATGTATGTAGCCCGTTCAATTAGAAATACAAGAAAACTGAAAAGTGATATCTCCCACGGTAATGCATAGAAACAAGTTTCAAACAAAAGAATAGAAAGGCAAAGCACAACTTTTTAAAATAAATCACATTTGTGTCGCCCACATAATTAGGGATACAGGAAAACTGAATAGTGATATCTCCCACTTTAGAGCACAGAAAAAAGTTTCCAATGAAAGAACAGAAACGCAAAGCACAACTTTGGTAACTAAATCACATGTGTGTCACCAGTTCAATTAGGATTACATGAAAACTGAAAAATGACATCTCGCACTGTACCTCAGAGAAACAAGTTTCCAACAAAAGAACAGAAATGTAAAGCACAAGTTTGTAAACTAATTAACATGTGTGTCTCCTGTTCAATTAGGAATACAGGAAAACTGAAAATTGATATCTCACACTTTAGAGCAAGGAAAGAAGTTTCCAATGAAAGAACAGAAAGGCAAAGCACAACTTTGGAAACTAAATCACATGTGTGTCGCCCATTGACTTAGGAATACAGGAAAACTGAAAAGTGATATCTCCCACTGTAGTGCACAGAAAAAAGTTTCCAACAAAAGAACACAAATGTAAAGCACAATTTTGTAAACTAGGTAACATGTGTGTCGTCAATTCAATTAGGAATACAGGAAAACTAAAAAGTGATATCTCCCACTTTAGAGCACAGAAAGAAGTTTCCAACGAAAATACAGAAATGTAAAACACAACTTTGTAAACTAAGTAACATGTGTGTCGTCCGTTCAATTAGGAATACAGGAAAACTGAAAAGTGATATCTCCCACTTTAGAGCACAGAAAGAATTTTCCAATGAAAGAATATAAACACAAAGCAGAGCTTTGGAAAATAAATCACATCTGTGTCGCCTGTTCAATTAGGAATACAGTAAAACTGAAAAGTTATTTCTCGCACTGTACCTCACAGAAACAAGTTTCCAATGAAAGAACAGAAATGAAAAGCACAATTTTGTATGCTCAGTAACATGTGTATAGCCCTCTCAATTAGGAATACAGGAAAACTGAAATGTGATATCTCCACAGTAGTGCACAGAAACAAGTTTCCAACAAAAGAATAGAAAGGCAAAGCAAAACTGTGTAAACTAAATCACATTTGTGTCACCCGTTCCATTAGGAATACAGAAAAACTGAAACGTGAGATCTCCCACTTGAGAGCACAGAAAGAAATTTCCAACGAAAGTACAGAAATGTAAAGAACAACTTTGTAAACTAAGTAACATGTGTGTCGCCTGCACTATTAGGAATACAGGAAAACTGAAAAGTGATATCTTCCACTTTACAGCACAGAAACAAGTTTCCAATGAAAGAACAGAAACGCAAAGCACAACTTTGGTAACTAAATCACATGTGTGTCACCAGTTCAATTAGGATTACCTGAAAACTGAAAAATGATATCTCGCACTGTACCTCAAAGAAACATGTTTCCAACGAAAGAACAGAAATGTAAAGCACAACTTTGTAAACTAATTAACATGTGTGTCGCCTGTACAATTAGGAATACGGGAAAACTGAAAAGTGATATCTCCCACTTTAGAGCAAAGAAACAAGTTTCCAATGAAAGAACAGAAAGGCAAAGCACAACTTTGGAAACTAAATCACATGTGTGTCGCCCATTGACTTAGGAATACAGGAAAACTGAAAAGTGATATCTCCTGAGTCATCAGGCGGGGTAAAGAAGGAGCAGCCAATCAGGGTATTGACACGTCACTTAGGTGCGACCAGGGCTTATATAAACAGCTCCACCCTGGGCCCTGGCGCTCTTCTCCCTCTCCTCCTCCCCCTCTCCCTGCCAGGGGCTTGCCCGCCCTGGTTTAGGCCGGCGGGACGCCGAGGTGTCCATCGGCCAATGCAAGCGCCACCCACGCCCACGAGGTGGCAGGCCCTGCTCTCCTCTCCTCCTTTCATCGATTGACTGGAATAAAGGCTTGTTGTGGAAGGACCCGTGTGCCCGCGTGCGTTTCTGCCAGGAGACGATCACGCAGCTTCCAACACCCTGACAGTCCTGGCCCTGACCATGACAGCCCTGGCCATGGCCCTGACAGCCCTGGCCCTGGCCATCACAGCCCTGGCCCTGGCCCTGACAGCCCTGGCTCTGGCGTGAAAGCCCTGGCCCTGATCCTGACAGCCCTGGCCCTGACTCTGAAAGCCCTGGCTCTGGCAGCCCTGGCCATGGCCCTGATAGCCCTGACGGTCCTAGCCCTGACAGCCCTTGCGACCCTCTCCCTGGCCCTGGCCCTTGCAGCCCTGACCCTGGCCCTGGCCCTTGACCCTTGACCCTAACCTTTGACCCCATAACACTAACCCCTAACCCTAACTCCTAACCCCTAACCCTAACTCTAACCCTGACAGCACTGACCCTGACCCTGACAGCCCTTGCCTGGCCCTGGCAGCCCTGGCCCTGGCCCTGGCAGCCCTGGCCGTGGCCCTGGCAGCCCTGGTCCTGGTCTTGACCGTGGCCCTGACCCTGACCCTTGACCCTAACCCTTGACCCCCTAAACCTAACCCCTAACCCTAACCCTAGCCCTAGCCCCCTCGCCCTAGCCCGCTAGCCCTAGCCCCCTTGCCCTAGTTCCTAGCCCTAGCCCTATCCCCTAGCCCTAGCCTCCTAGCCACCTACCCCCTAGTCCCCTATCCCTAGCCCTAGCACTAGCCCTAGCCCTAGTCCCCAGCCCCTAGCCACACCCCGAGCCCTAGCCCCCCTAGCCCCTAGCCCCTAGCCACAGCCTTAGCCCCATAGCACTAGCCCTAGCCCCTAGTCCCCTACCCCCTAGCCCCAGCCCTATCCCCTAGCGAGTACAAGTCCTAGCCCCAGCCCTAGCCCCCCAGGCCCTAACCCTAGCCCCCTAGACCTAGCACTAGCCCCCTAGCCCCCTAGCTCCAGCCCTAGCGTCCAGCCCCAGCCCCAGCCCCAGCCCTAGTCCTATACCTAGACCTAGCCCTAGCCCTAAACCTAAACCTGACCCTGACCCCTGACCCTGACCCTGGCCTAACCCCTAACCCTAACCCTAACCCTAACCCTAACCCCTAACCCTAACCCTAACACTAACCCCTAAGCCTATCCCTAACCCTAACCCTAACCCTAACCCCTAACCCTAACCCTGACCCTAAGCCTAATCCCCTAACCCTAACCCTATCCCTGACTTTAACCCCTAACCCTAACCCTAACCCGAACAACTAACCCTAACCCTAACCCCGCTAACACTAACCCTGACCCTGACCCTGACCCTGATCCTGACCCTGACCCTGACACCAAACCCTAACCCTAACCCTAACCCTAATCCTCTAACCCTAACCTAACCTCTAACCCTCACCTCACCCTAACCCTAACCCTAACCCTAACCCTAACCCTAACCCTAACCCTAACCCTAACCTCCTATCCCTATCCCTAACCCTAACCCTAACCATCTAACCCTAACCCTCACCCTCTAACCGTAACTCTAACCCTAACCCTAACCCTAACCCTAATATTAATTCAAATTTAGAATTGGCTCAGGACTTTCATAAAAGTTTTCATGTTACAGCTGAGACATTGCCTCATCGATTTGACATAACTAGAAAAGAAGCTAGAGATACTGTTACCCAATTTCAAAATTGTTGTCAGTTCTTACCTATGCCTCAAGTTGGGATTAATCCCAGAGGAATCCGTCCACTACAAGTGTGGCAGATGGATGTTACTCACATTTCATTTTTTTGGTAAACTTCAATATTTGCATGTTTCTGTTGATACTTGCTCTGGAGTTGTGTTTGCTTCTCCCCTGACTGGAGAAAAGGCAGCCCATGTTATTCAACATTGCCTAGAGGCATGGAGTGTCTGGGGAAAGCCCAAAATTCTAAAAACTGCCAATGGGCTGGCCTATACTTCTCAAAAATTTGGACAGTTTTGTCATCCAATAAAAGTGACCCATCTAACGGGTCTCCCATATAACCCTCAAAGTCAGGGTATTATTAAACATGCTCACTGCACCCTAAAATCCTACTTAATAAAACAAAAGGGAGAGTCCAGGAGGCTCTGCCCTTAGTGCCCCGAGTGACCATTTCCTTGGCACTCTTCACACTCAATTTTTTGAATTTGGACAGTCAAGGCCATTTGGCGGCTGATCGCCACTGCTTAGGGCCTAATAGGCCCAAGGAAATGATCAAATGGAAGGATGTCTTAACTGGTCAATGGAAAGGCCCGGATCCTATCTTAATAAGATCCAGGGGAGCTGTCTGTGTTTTCCCACAGGAAGAAAACAATCCATTCTGGGTACCGGAGCGCCTCATGGGAAAGCTGGTGACAGCTGAAGATGATCTTTCAACAGATACACCTGCTACCACTTGAAGAGTCAAGGGCGGCGAGGTTGACCACTAAATCTACTCGAGTGGATTCATCACCCACAGATGGCTTATTACCCTGGGTTTCTTCTGCCTTTTCTTACTTTAAGATTGGGTGGGGGTTGGAATGTTTGGTGCAGCACTATGTTGGGGCTTAGTGTTTTTACTCTGGTTGTTCTGCAAACTCAATACCCAACCTAAACGTGACTAGGTCGCGATCGCACAAACACTTGTGGCCTTGAAACAAGGATCATCTCCCAAAATTTGGTTATCCATGTTAAAAAATTAAAACAGACTGTGACACTCAGTCGATGCACCTCAGGGCTTTTACCCATTGCACTTAGTCGATGAGTGATCCAAGTCAATGTTGCCTTTGCCTAAGCGGCTATGGTACCTAGATAGGAGGATGACAGCCCTTGCACTCCCTGGAATTTTATTCCATTGCACGGGAATGGGTGTCACCTCCTTTTTTAATCTTCTCCCTTAGCCCCTGTACCCAGAGGACTTGTCTCCATTGCACCTGGTGGGGTAAGGAAGTAATCTAAAGCTCTTGATCGCTTACTCCCCAAAGAAGGAGTTTGCTTGATCGAGCTTAGGGCCCTCTTGTACCGTGCTTATATAGGCTTTAAGGCAGTTTTCATTTATTAAAACAAAAGGGGGATATGGAGAGCTGAGACTCAGACGCCACTAGATGGTGTTGACATTCCACCCGCAAAGTTGTAAACAGCCTCCAGTACACATGCGCAAATTGCATAAGCATGCTAAGCACGCTGGGTCCGAGTCATCAGACGGGGTAAAGAGTGAGCAGCCAATCAGGGTATTGACATGTCACTTAGGTGCGACCAGGGCTTATATAAACAGCGCCACATTGGGGCCCTCTCCTCTTCTCTCCTCTTTTCATTGAGTGACTGTAATAAAGTTTGTTGCGCGAGGATCCTTTTGTCTGCGTGCGTTTCTGCCGGCGAGACAATCACGAGGCTCCCAACACCATTCACTCCTCATGATTTTTTTATTTTATTTATGCACTTACTCAGTTACTTAGTTATTTAGTTTTTGTTGTTGTTGTTGTTGTTTTCTGGTTAGTTGAAACAAGGTTTCCCGAGAAAGGATACCATCTGCAAAGCAGGCTTAAAACCCAGGGATCTGCCTGCCTCTGCCTTCAGGGTGCTGGGCCTAAAGGAATGTACCACCACACCCAGCTTGTCTTCCTTGTATTTCTCTAATTCCAGGAAGGCATCTTTTTCTTCTTCTGGTTTATATTCTTTATCGTATATTTAGTTCAATTTACAAAAGTCTCTCTCTCTCTCTCTGTCTGTGTGTGTTTTTGAGAGAGAGAGAGAGAGAGAGAGAGAGAGGATCTCTGTGTGTGATGTGTGTCTTTCTATCTCTTCTACCCACCAACCCTTGCTTCACTGCCTAGAAAGAAACAAACAAGCAAACAAAAAGCATGAAATCAAAACAGCAGAAGCAGGCCTTCTCTTTGTTTCAAGGCTAGACTGGTCTCCAGAGTGGGTGGCAGGGCAGCCACCCATATCTGGAGAGAAAAAAAACATATATGAACTAAAACAAAACAAAACAAAACAAACAAAAAACCCAAAGCTTGTTCGTTTTTAATTTCTCGTTACCTTATTTAATTTTAAAATATAGCTAGCTCCGTGTCTCTCACAGACATACAGAGAGAGAGAGAGAGAGGTGATGTAGAGAGAGAGTTTGTCTCAAATAAATAAATAACTAGATAATAAATAACCGAACAAATAATAAACAAACAAACAAACAAATTCAGGGGCTGGAGAAGTGGCTCAGTGGTTGAGAGCACACGGTCTGCTCTTCTCAAGGTCCCACACTCAACTCCCAGTCCCTACATGGCAGCTCAGGACCTTCAGTTCCAGGTCTTCTGACACCCTCACATCAACACACATGAAATAAAGACCAATAAGTAAAAGAAAACTCAGAAAGAACTAGAGAAGTCTCCAAGAAGTGAAAAACTGTGCGAGGCATCTACTCAGTATGAAGGACAGCCAATACAGAGAGACATTGTCTCAACAAACTTGTGTCAACCAAACAAGAAATGAAATTAAAACATAGGCCGGGCATGGTAGGGCATGACTGTCATCCCAGGTCTCGGAGTCAGTCAGAGAGGCAAGTGGATCTCTCTGAGTTCCAGGTCAGCCTGGTCTACAAAACCAAGGCTACCAAGGCTGGAAACAAACAAACAAACAAACAAAGAAAACAAAAAGAAAAAAAAAAAAACAACCAGTAAACAAAAGAATGGATGAATGGATAAATAAGCAAAACAAACAAACACACACACACACACACACAAAACACAATGAATTAGAGTCTGTGCTGGTGGTGGCAGTACAGGCCTGCACATTACCTATCTCTCTGAACAAATTCTAACTCTAAATGGGAGACTTACACACTGGGGATGTAAGGATACTGGCAGGAAGACAGGCAGGTTGGCAGGCAAAACAAAAACACACAGAATATAAATAATACAGTCAAAATCAACCAAGAAATGAGGGCGGGGGGCTACGGCTGGGATACAAAGTAAATAACCTGTGATTAATATTTAAAAACATAATAATAATATTTAAAAAAAAAAAAAAAAAAACAACCAAGCAAGAACAATTCATCAACAAGCTAGAGGGATAGACAAGAAGGCTGACAGCCAACTGATTCGGCACCATTTCACAGACCCAGGACTTGGGATCGGGGTCAGGAGAAAAACAAAAACAAAAAAAAAGCAGAAGCAGTCTTTCTTTCTGTTTCAAGGACAAACTGGTCTCCAGAGCTAGTGGCAGGATAGCCACTGCATGCAAAACAAAATCCCAATCCAGAAAGAAAAGGAAAGGAAAAAGAAGAGGAAGAGTCCAGTCCAGTCTCCAGAGTGAGTTCCAGCACTACACAGGGACACCATTTACTGCAAAGGAAAAGAAAACCAAACAAAACAGACTTCCAGCACTTGGGGCCACAGATGCCAGTCAGAGCCCATCCTATTCTCCAGAGTGAGTTCCAGACAACCCTATCTGAAGAGAAAAAGGAAACCTGAAAACAAAAAACAAAACAAGCTTGTTCGTTTTTAATTAGTTACCTTCTTTAATTTTAAAATATAGCTCTCTGACTCTCTGTTTCTCTCTGTCTGTCTGTCTGTCTGTCTCTCTGTCTCTCACAGACATTCAGAGAGAGAGAGATTATGAAGAGAGAGCTTATCTTAAATAAGTAAATAACTAGATAATAAATAACTGAACAAGTAATAAATAAATAAATAAATTTGGGGCTCAGTGGTTGAGAGTACACACACCTAAAAAAAAAAAAAAGAACTAGAGATATCTTCAAGGCATGAGAAAAACTGTGCTAAGGCATCTACTGGGTATGAAAGACAGCCCATACAGAGAGACATCGTCTCAAAATCTTGTGTCAACCAAACAAGAAATAAAAAAAAAAAAAATAAAACATAGGGCGGGCATGCATGGTAGCACAAGCAAGCAAACAAACAAACAAACTGAAAAACATATCATCACGACAGGGCAAACCAAAGTCTGTAATGAACTGATGAATCATTCATGTTAATTTTAATTTTTATTATTTGTCATTAAAACATAAAATGAAAAATACAATTGATTGTGCTGGAACAACAACTAAGTACACGTAAAAAATAAAAAGTGTCTCTGACATATGTTGAGAAGAGAACAGAAAAGTGATATATCTGGCATAATACAGAACAATACATAAACGTATCTCCAAAGTAAGAAAAAAAAGTTAAAGCACAGCGTTGTGAACTAAGTACAGGAAAATATGTAACAGTGTTTCTGAACTAAGTTGAGAAGAAAACAGAAAAGTGATATATCTGGCATAGTACAGGAGAACACATAAATGTATCAAAAAAAAGTTAAGAACAAAAAGGCAAAGCACAGCGTTGTGAAGTAAGTACAAGAAAACATGTAACAATGTTACTGAACTAAGTGGAGAAGAAAAAAGAAAAGTGATATAACTAGCTTAGTAGAGAAGAGCACATGAACGGGTTTCCCAGGTAAGAACAGACAGGCAAAGCTAAGCATTGTGAACTAAGTACAAGAAAGAAAATAGAAAAGTGCTATATCTAGCGTTGTACAGAAGAGCACATGAACATTCCTCCAAGGTAAGAACAGAAAGGACAGCACAGCGTTGTAAACTAAGTTCATGAAAACATTAAAAAGTTTCTCTAACCTATGTTGAGAAGAAAAGAAAAAGTGATATATCTGGCATAGTCCAGAACAACACATAAAAGTATCTCCAAGTTAACAACAGAAAGGCAAAGCACAGCATTGTGAACTAAGTACATGAAAACAGGTAACAATGTTATTGAACTAAGTTGAGAAGAAAACAGAAGAGTGATATATCTAGGGTAGTAGAGAAAAGCATATATACATATTTACATGATAAGAACCGAAAAAAAAAAAAAAAGCATTGAGAAGTACAGGAAAACTGAAACAGTGTTTCTGAACTAAGATGAGAAGAAAACAGAACAATGATATATCTACCATAGTTGAGAAGAGCACATAAAGGTGTCTCCAAAGTAAGAAAAGACAGTGTTGTGAACTAACTACAGGTTAGTATCTAGGTTTTTTTTGTTGATGGTTTTTGTTTTGTTTTTGTTTTGTTTTTTTTTTTTTTTTTGTTAGTTGAAACAAGGTTTCCCGAGAAAGAATACCATGGGCAAAGCAGGATTAAAACCCAGGGATCTGCCCTGCCTGTCTTCTTCTTCAGGGTGCTGGGCCTAAAGGAATGCACCACCACACCCAGCTTTGCTTCCTTGTATTTCTTAATTCCAGGAAGGCATTTTTTTTTTTTCTTCTTCTGGTTTATATTCTTTGTTCTATATTTATTCTTTATCATATATTTAGTGCAATTTACAAAAATATCTCTCTCTCACCTCTGTGGTATGTGTTTCAGAGAGAGAGAGAGAGAATCTCTGTGTGTGATGTGTCTCTTTCTTTTTCTTCTCCCCCTCAACCCTTGCTTGACTGCATAGAATAAAACAAACAAGCAAAGAAAATGCATGAAAACAAAACAGGAGCATCAGCAACAGCAACAACAACAACAAAAGCAGAAGCAGGCCTTCTCTTTGTTTCAAGGCCAGACTGGTCTCCAGAGTGAGTGACAGGGCAGCCACCCCTATCTGGAGAGAAAAAATAAACTAAAACAAAACAAAACAAATCAAACAAACAGACACAAAACCAAAGCTTGTTTGTTTTTGATTTCTCATTCACTTATTTAATTTTAAAATATAGCTAGCTCTCTGTTTCTCAGAGAGACAGAGAGAGAGAGAGAGAGAGAGAGATGATGTGATGAGAGTTTGTCTCAAATAAATAAATAAATAGATAATAAATAACCAAACAAATAATAAATGGATAAATAGATAGATAAATAAATAAATTTGGCTGCTGTAGAAGTGCCTCAGTGGTTAAGAGCAAATGGTCTGGTCTTCTCAAGATCCCACACTCAATTCCCAACACACACATGGCAGCTCAGGACCTTCAGTTTCAGGTCTTCTGACACCCTCATACCTACACAAGTGAAATAAAAACCAATAAGTAAACAAACTCAGAAAGAACTAGAGAAGTTTCCAAGGGGTGAGAAAAACTGTGCAGAGGTATCTACTCGGTGTGAAAGACAGCCAATACAGAGAGACATCGTCTCAAAAAACTTGTGTCAACAAAACAAGAAATAAAATTAAAACATAGGCCGGGCATGGTGAAGCATGACTGTCTTCCCAGGTCTTGGGGAGTCAGAGAGAGGCAAGTGGATCTCTCTGAGTTCCAGGCCAGCCTGGTCTACAAAACCATGGCTACCAAGGCTGGAAACAAACAAACAAAACAAAAACAGAAACAAACCAAAGCAACAAATAAATAAATGGGTGAATGGATAAATAAATAAAAATAAAGCAACACAAACACACAAAAACACACACACACACAAAACACAATGAATTAGAGTCTGTGCTGGTGGTGGCAGTACAGGCCTGCACATTACCTATCTCTCTGAGCAAATTCTAACTCTAAATGGGAAACTTACACACTGGGGCTGTAAGGATACTGGCAAGAAGCCAGGCAGATGAGGGCAAAACAAACACACACACAATATGAATAATACAGTAAAAATCAACCAAGAAATGAGGGAGGGGGCTACGGCTGGGATACAAAGTAAATAACCTGTGATTAATATTAAAAAAAATAAAATATAATATTAAAAAAAAAACAAACAACAACAACCAAGGAAGAACAATTCAGCAACAAGCTAGAGGGAGAGACAAGAAGGCTCACAGCAAACTGGTTCAGTACCATTGCACAGAACCAGGTTTTGGTAATGGGGTCAGGAAATAAAAACCAAAAACAAAAAAACAAAACAAAAAAAAAAAGCAGAAGCAGGCTTTTTCTTGTTTCAAGGCCAAACTGATCTCCAGAGCACGTGGCAGGACAGCCACTACATGCAAACTAAAAAACCAAACCAGAAAAAAAAAAAAAAAAAAAAAAGAAAAATAGAAATAAATGAAATGTGGACTCACAGATTGTGCAGTAACAACGCCTATGACGGAAAGACTATGTATTTAGTTAGTTTTATTTATTCTATATTTATTCTTTATCGTATATCCTAAACCCAGCACAACCATAACCCTAACCCTTACCCTAGCACAACCCTAACCCCCAACCTAACCCTTTACCTTATACCTAAATCTAACTTTAAAGGTAACACTAACCCTATCACAACACTAACCCAACCATAACCTTACACCTAGAACAACCTTAACTCTAACCCTAAAATAACCCTAAAGCTAACCTTAACCCTAACCATAGCACAACCCTAACCCTAACCATAACCATAGCCCTAAAACCAGCAAAACCGTGAACCATAGCAGAACACTAACACTAACCCTAAAGCTAACCCTACCCTATAATAACCCTATATGTAACCTACACTTACCTCTATCCCTACACCTCAACCTGACCCTGACCCTGAGCCTGACCCGAACACTGAACATGACCCTAACAATTAATCCTGACACTGACCCTGATCCTAACCCTAACCCTAAACTACCACTGATCCTGACCTTAACCTGAAACTTAACTGTAGCAGAAAACTAACCCTGACACTAACTAACCCCTAAACCTGACCCCTGACCTCACCCTGGCCCTAAGCCCTAACCCTAACCCTAACCTAAACCTAAAACTTACCTTAGCACAAAGTTAACCCAAACCCTAACCTTGAACATAGCACAACCCTAAACTAACCCTAAACCTAGCACAACACTTACCCAAACCCTAATCCTAGAACAAACGCAACCCTTAAACATACCAACCATAACCCTAAAGCTATCACAACATTAACACTAATCCTATCTGTAACCCAACCTAAACCCAACCTTACCACAACCCAAAGATGAACCCTAACTCTAACCCTAGCACAAACATATTCCTAACACTAAGCTTAACTCTAACTCTAACACAACCATATCCATAACACTAACAGTAGCACAATACAAACCCTAACCCTAATACTGAACCTAGCACAACCCTACTAACCCTAACCTAACCTAACCTACTAACCTAACCCTAACCCTAACCCTAACCCTAACCCTAACCCTAACCCTAACCCTAACCCTAACCCTAACCCTCGCTTTTAGAAACATGTAGAGACCGAGGACTGCCTGGGACTGCGAAGCCAGAATAAAACATGGGGTGAGGGAGTGAGAGGCCTTCAGCAGTGGTGTTTGCCATGTTCCGGGCCAGACAAATGCATGCTGGAGTGACTGTAGCATTGGAGTGACTGCAGACACATTTATGGGGGCAGGAGACGAAAAGAGAGGGAGAGGAAGAAAGACAGAGGGAGAGAGACAGAGACTGAGCCATGGCCATGCTAAGAATGGACTGCTACACTGACCCTGTGGGGACCTAAGAGAATTGTCGGGACGAAGAGAACATCGTAAGAGAGTAAGAGCTGGATTCCCTGTCTTCACCTGCTTTGACCCCTGCGTGAACATCAAACACAGCTTGTAAAGAACTGGATGCAGGTATCCTAGCCTAAATAGTAACCTTGGGCACAGGGCAACAAGTGACTAGTTCATGGACTTATTTCCTAAATCTAACAAATGGAGTCTGGATTTTGGGAGGGCTATTTAACCCAGAAATGCTGGTTCTGCTTGTTTTGTTTGCAATTTGTCATGATCATGTGTTCTTCAAGACACTGAAGTTCATTAATCCCTTGCATGGAAACAGCTGTATGTTATCCAGTTTAATCAAGGTTTAAACTAAGCAAAATCAAGGTGGGAAACAGGAGATCATGGTGAGCATAGACCTGTCCTGAGTTACCATGTACAGCTTCACTTTCCTCTTGGAGACAGGGTTTCTCTGTGTAACAGCTGTGGCTGTCCTGTCACTCTCTTTGTAGAGCAGGCTGGCCTTGAGCTCACAGAGATCCACCTGCCTCTGTCTCTCCAGCGCTGGGACTAAAGGTGTAAGCCACCATGCCAGGCTCACTTTCCTCTTCTAACTCAGGACTAGAGGAAAGACTTTCACACTCAGCAACAGACTTTCAAAATTAAAATTAAGACTTCTTTTGGAAATGCCTTAAGAATGCATAATGGGGAGTGGGTATTTACTGTATGGAGGGAATTTTATGGGCAGCAACTGTACTTGCAGGGAGGCAAACTGCTGTCCCTTTAAATGATGGTTAAGGTCACTGCCAGCTGACTTGGTTTCTGGAAAAGTGTTCTAGAGAAAACTAACCAGGCATAGGTTTAAAACAGTTCCCAATTACCCTTCTTTCCTGAGAGGACTTTTCTTGCTATAATCTCACTATAAAGATATCATTATGAGGCAGGTGGTGGTGGCACATGTCTTTAATCCCAGCTCTCTGGAGGCAGAGGCAGAGGAAGGCAGGATCTTTGTGAGTTTGAGGCCAGCCTGGTCTACAGGGTCAGTCAGTCCCAGGACAGCCAGAGCTACACAGAAAAACCGTGTCGAAAAAAAAAACAATAACCAAACCAAGAAAAATTTCTGCTTGCAAAGCATTTTGGGCCCTAAATTTTGGACAAGATAGGGATGAAGTGTGATCTTCAATTTCATGTGCCCAGAAACCTCTGTTTCTGATAAGTGTTTCCCATATGGTTGGGCCTAAGACTCCTGAATAAAATCCCCACTCCTTCTGAATTGGGAAAGAATCTACTTGTCGTTCTCTCCTTCTTGCTACAAATGATAAAAATTTCCTTGTTTTTTGAGCTTTAATTAGAAAGACAAACACTGTTTGGGTTAGACTTCCATAGAGAAAAGCACAAAGGATGGAAATCTGCTTGAGACCTGCCTTAGGAACATTTTGGAGCCTGGGCTCAGCAGCCTGTATCTCGCCTGCCCCCTAGTGGACAAACTTCGCAACCGCTGGGGCTCTGGTTGTCCTGGAGGATGCACTGGCTTTGCTTCCTGGCTTCTGCACCAACAGAACCCTTAGGAGGAAGGAGTCTGTGGAGAGTCTCAAGATCACAGTGGGTTAAAAAAATGCCACCCAGTACTGCTCTGGAAATTCTGCCTTTTTAAATATAAATGTTCACACAATATATTCTGATCTCATTTTCCTCTCCCTCTTCTCCTCTCAGATCCTCCTTGTCCATCAACTCCATACCTTGCTTCTCTCTGTAGAAAACAAATGGAAAAGCTGGGCAATGATGGCCCTTGCTTTAATCCTAGCACTTGGGAAGCAGAGCTAGGTGGATCTCTGTGTCTACACCCTGGTCTACAGAGTGAGTTCCAGGACAGCCAAGGCTACACAGAGAAACCCTGTATAGAAAAAAACTGAAACCAAACCAAAACAACAATAAGAACAAAAAAAACAAAACAAAACAAAACAAAAAAACACACACAAAAACAAAACAAATGGAAAAATAGAAAACAAACCAGGCTAAAAACAAACATGTTAGCTGTGTTTTATTTTATGTTAAAAATAAAAACAAAAGGCACCAGAAACACACACATGTTCCTAAAACACAAAATATGAAACCATAATATGTAAGTAAAGACCAGTAAGGTCTTCTACTGTTTTGAAAGCATTATGAGAGGAAGGACCTTCAAAAAATACCGCTGTGCTTTTTTTTTTGTCGGCCATGTGCTACATGCACCTGTCCTAAGTTCTAGCATTTTAGACAGTTGAAATATCAAACAAGTGTAACACAGCCTGGCTGGTGAAAATTCTGGTTAGTTCTATTTGTCAATGGTTGTACTGCTGAAAAAAAAAAGGGGGGTTCCCTTGGCTATCTAGTTATGGGCCAGCCTGGGCTAAAAAAGATCCTGTCTCTACAAAACAATTACATAAAAATTAAGGTGTCTTAATAAAGGCATGAGGTTTTGGAGAATAAACATAGATGGAAAACTCAGAATTGATTCTAAAACAATTAAAGTATGAGTAAGGCTGTCTATCTTGGCATAAAATCTTTGAACTTCCAAAATTGTGATGAATATATATCTATTTTCATTATAAAGTACTGAGCCTAGACCATCTTGGTAACGCACATCTGAAATCCCAGCACACTAGAGGCAGAGAATGGCAGATCTCTGTGAGTTTGAGGCCAGCCCGGGCAACAGGGGCAAGTTCAAGGACAGCCAAGGATATACTGAGAAACCAAACCAAATAAGTAAATCAATTAAAACAAACACAAAAATGAAAGATCTACCTACCTTTAGAAGAATCAAGGTGTCAGACCTCCTCTAGTCGCCATTGTCCCTGGATTCCCACTAAGTCTGGCATCTCTGAACTCTTAGACCCAGAGGCTGCTGCTGTAGGGGATTGGGCATGCCGGATATCCAACGTAACAACTTCCCCAAGCTGCTCCACTCTCAGCACAGATATGGAACCCGTTGTGTCTCCAAAATCAGATTGTTCTTTGCTTGTCACAGTGACCTGCAGATCACTTACAGCCCCCTGTGTTCACTCTGAAAAACCTTATTTAATGAAGAAATCCTAGTAAGTTGGCCCTTCATTTGTCCCTATCAACATTGTGTTGGAATCAAGCAAATGAGATTTATCCTAAGTACTTCCATTTTGTTTTCAGACTCCATTTTGATCATATGGTGAAATTCAGTTCAAATTCCCAGGCTCTAGGGGAGCTTTCCGGATGCCTAGCCAATGTCATCCTAGCCAATGTCATCCGTGGAAGATCAGATGATTCTGATTGATGAAAAATTGTGACTGGAACTTAGCACAGATGTTTGTGGATCTCAGGCTTAAAAACTCTGTAACATTCTGGCTAGGAGTTGCAGTTCAGCTGCTGAGTCTGGATTAGTAGCAGTGGAGAGTACAGTAAATTTTTGTCATCTACATAAATCTTACTAAGTTGAACATTCAAAGACTCAGTCAGCTCCCAAGTCTGTGCTGTTGTCCCTGACTGGTCAGATTTGGCTGCATGATTCAAATAAAGATGTTGCTTTGCTGGACTCTTGTGACTGTTCCCATTGTTCTGGGTTTTCAGAACCCAACAGCTCTTAGTATCGACATCATCATTCCAATCCCACTCTCCCAAACTCTGCCCATGCCCACAGGGAAATGCCCCTCAGACTTGATTAGTGACCACTTTCTACCCCAGATTCTAATCCTGACTTTGCCCCTGAAAAACAGTTACACAGATGGTGGAAAGATTTTAATTATATTCACTGTCCATCAGAATTCGATGCTTGTCTACACAGATTTTTTAAAAAATGTCTTAACATGTCAATTGTAAGAAAGAGATTTTTATTTAAGAAAAGAAAAAGAAACTTTGAACAGTCAGGAGGGCAAAATAAACATCAAGGGTTAGGGCCCCAGCGCACCAGTCCAGAAACAGCATGAGGCTCTCATTCTTGTTTTCTCTGGCTGCGGATGTCATGGTGTATCAGCAAGGCTTGGCTGTCTTTCCTTTCCAGATCCCTCTGTCATGTGAGCCTCCATTTTCAGCAGTTTCTGGGAGCGGCCTGGGCTCCAGGATTCACTCTGGACGGGCATCCCTCCACCTCTGTGGGTGCTGTCATCTTTTGGCTGACTCAGAGTCCACAGGGCCCCTCTCCTGGAAGCTCCTTCTCCTTCTTGAGAAGCCCAAAGCCCCTCAGCAGCTCCAGCCATTGGCTCCTCCACAGGCAGCTCTCTACGGCGTTTCTGGCCCCTCTCAGCTCCAAAAGTGGCTCCATCCAGCAGTGTGACTAACATGGGGTTCCAGCTTCCACAGCACTGGGGGTGCTGACAGGAGCGGTGGCTCAGGGCCTCAAAGTTATCCATTGCCCAGGCCCATGCCTGTTCATGGCTCATGTTGGGTGGCATGTGGGGCTCTGGGTGGTGGTACCTCCTTCCAGCCAGCTCTTCCAAGGTTGATGCAGAGAAAGCCATGGCTTCAGCTTCCCAAACAGGTCAAGCAGCAGAGCCAGCTAAGAGGCGGCTGATGCTCTCCAGCAGGGAAGCTGCTTTTATACAGTGTTCTGCTGGCGGTAACAGCTGATGCCAAAGCCCAACTGTGTGGGAATTAGCACACCTTCGCAGAGCCAATTGGTTCAGAACCTAATCTTGTCAAGGAGGGAACTTAATCTTTTGAGAAAGCACTGCCCCCAGTTTCTTGGAATGGAGAAATGATCAGGAAACGCAGAGAGATCTAATTAGGTCCATGGAGGTAGAGCTCTCAAGCTGGGTGTAGTGTCTCACACCTTTAATCCCAGCACTCAGGAGGCAGAGGCAGGCAGATCTCTGTGAGTATGAGGCCAGCCTGGTCGATTGAGTGAGTTCTAGGACAGAGCTACGAAGAGAAATCTTGTCTCAAACAAACATACATGCAAACAAAAGAGCCCTGTACCCACTTAGAATTGTAAATGTTGGAATCTAGGTCTAAATTCCCTGCACCAAAGGAGCATTCACATTTGCTATGATTTTCATATTTAAAAACTAATTAAGTTTGTATTGCAACATTACCCATAGTGGTTTTGCAATATTGACCCTTCTTCTTTTTAAGATTTATATATTTATTTCGATTTGTTATGCATACAGTATTCTGCCTGCACAACTGAAGAGGCACCGGATCTCATTATACATGGTTATGAGCCACCATGTGGTGGCTGGGAACTCAGGACTCTGGAGGAGCACTCAGCAGAAGTGCTCTTAACCTCTGAGCCATCTCTCTGGCTCTGACCCCCTTTTTTTGACACAGGGTTTCTCTGTGTAGCCCTGGCTGTCCTGGAACTCGACCTGTAAACAAGGCTGGATTCCAACTCAGAGATCCACCTCTCTCTGCCTCATGAGTGATTAATGGTGTGTGCCTCCACCACCTGACAATAATTATGGTGATGAGAACAATGTTGAGGCTCTTAGGGTGTTGCTCTCATCCTTGGTCAGAGAAACTTCTCCTCCTCCTCCTCCTCCTCCTCCTCCTCCTCCTCCTCCTCCTCCTCCTCTTCCTCCTCCCAGTCATGTATATGATGGCCTCATCTGCATGTATGTCTACATGACAAAAGCAGGCATGGGATCCCATTGCAGATGGCTGTGAACCACCATGTGGGTGCTGGGAAGTGAATTCAGAACTTCTGGAAGAGCAGCCAGCGCTCTTAACTCCTGAGCCATCTTTCTAGCACACTGCCCTGCACCGTATATTTTAAAGGTCCATTTTTATATCAGTTAATATTATGTGATTTATTCTTGCATGTTTTTTATTTTATTTTATTATTATTATTATTATTATTATTATTATTATTATTATTATTATTTGTGGATAGGTGTTTTGTCTTCATGAATGCCTGTGCCCTATGCATGCCTGGTGCCTGAGGAGGCCAGAAGTGGATCCACTTCAGATCCAGTGGACCTGGAATTACAGATGATTGTGAATTGCCATGTGGGTGCTAGGAATTGACTCCAAGTAATCTGGAAGCTCAGTCAGTGCTCTTGACTGCTGAACTATCTCTCCAGCCCATGTATGCATGCATGTATGTATGTATGTATGGCATAGGGTTTCAAGAGGTAGCCATGGCTGTTCTGGAACTCAGTATTTAGATTGATCTGGCCTTGAACTCACAGAGATCCTCCTGCCTCTGCCTCTCAAGTGCTAAGATTAAAAGTGCGTGGTACCACACCTGGCTCTCATAAGGGTTTTGTAATCTCTCTCTCTCTCCTCAAGAGGCTGATTGGAGTGTAGGGGTTGTGTTGGTATAATTTTTTTTTTTTTTTTAATGTATACACCTTACCCTTGTTCATTCAAATACTGATTTTTCTCCCCACCCCACCCCCAACTCTCTGGTTTCAATCCTGATATTGCATTGTGATACTCATTCTAAGCATCCTGTCTCAACTCTTGTGTAAACAGGACAAAATAAAGCAACTGGACACAATGTTGAGCAGGGAGGAGCCAGAGGACAGAAAGAGGGGAGGAGCCAGAAGGCAGGAGATGAGTGGGAGGAGAAGGGGCGAGAGGTGAGCTAGAGAGAGAGCTGGAGGAGAGATCTTGGAAGATGTGGAGCATGAACCAGACCTAAGATTTCACAAAAAGCAAGTATAATGTGGGAAATCTAAATGGTAGGATACTGAGGGCTTGGAGGTTTAGGAGGGTGTAAATATTGCCCAGCATTGTGTTCTAGGTTAACTAAAAACCCAGCCTCTGTGTGGTGATTTGGTTATACAGCTGCTGAGGATTAACAGCAGCATTACTAGAAGATAAACCAATAGTAAATATTAATAACCACTTACAACAGGGTTGTTCCTATTGATTGTTTTGTTTTATTTCTGACACAGTATCTCACTTAGTCCAGGCTAGTCTTGATATAGCTAAGGATAACCAGGAGCTATTTATTCTCTTACTTCCCCTTCCTAAAAGCTGGGGTTACAGGCAACCCAACAGACACCACACTAGCTGCAGTATGGCTTTGTGGTCAGTAGTTGGGGTCTAGGTTTGGTGTTTAGGGTAACAGATCAGAGAGAAGTTGACAAGATCTACAGTGGGACATAAGAGGAAAGGCACTCAGTGGCTCCAGTCAGTGTCTGGCGCTTCCTTTCATGGGGTCAGAGTCTTAATTTGTATGTTTATCTACTTTCACTGACAGGCTGGCATTGCCAAAGCCCTTGCTCACTGTGTAGGCCTTTTTCCATAGTACCCTGAGATTTAATCACAGGCACATCTGACCTCGCATAGGCATAAAACCAACACTAGCAAAGCCTCTCTAAGAGGCCACCTCTGGGCATATTGGATGCTGTTGCTCATGCCCCCAAAGCAGTCTAGGTCAGGCCAGCTCAGAGCTGCCTTCTGGCACCAGAACAGCTACATGGAAGCTTGCTGCAAGGTGCAATCACTGTTTTGGGGATCTAGGACAGGTCTCACTGCTGCTCTCTCACCAATGGAAGTCTACTACAGATTCCATGAGTTGTTGGTAAGTACATCAAGGACTGGGGTTGCCATGAGGGTGAAGAGTTTAAGTTAGTCTGAATATAACTTCATTTTGAAATAAAGATTTTGACTGGGAACTGAATTCAGGTACCAGGAAATATCACAGAATGTACACCTGTCAGAAAACAAAGTTAACTCTCCTAGCAACAGCCTCCAGGAAATATAACAGAATAAATGCTTCATAGAAAATAGAGACAAACTCCCTGGCAATAATCAATGGAAATCTGTGAAGAATCGGGTGGGAAAATTCTCCCCAATGTTTCAGATATGGTTTAGAAAAATAGCCATTGTGATTATATGCCTTAGCCATTGTGGTTGTGTGCCTCAGAAAAGGTCACCCCGCCCTGCTAAACTTCACCCAAGTCTTGTGTAACACCAAGGCTTGTGCCCCCCTGCTTGCTGCCCTGGAAACCCCCTGCTCACAGACTTTCCCTTTAAAAATCCTGTTCACTCAGAGCTTGGGGTCTTCTCTACTGCTGCGTCGTCAGGAGACTTGGGTCCCGAGTTTGATCGCTCTTGTAATAAAGCTCTCTTGGAATTGCGTTGAGTTGAGTCGTCTCCTGGTGGTCTCTGAGGGTCCCGTGAACCTGGCATTACAAGAGAACCCAGAGGGACAGTCCACTACCCGAGGAGTGGCTTAGTGGAGGCCCTCAAAGTGGGCTGCAGTAGGAGTCCTGGATCTCAGAGCAGGCGCTGGGTATGCAGGGAGGGTAGTTCTGACCTAAGAGCAGGAAGCCATGACTACAGGTTTGTAAGTTAAACTCATCAAGTCTTGCATGCTTGGTCCTGGAAAACCTGTGTGGGGTGACAAGGAAAAGAAGAAAGGACAGATGCAGATATAAAAAGCTGGGACTGAGTCGGCTGAGCTTCCTCTCATGGAGAGCCCCACCATCCGGCATCCTAGAATTCAGCCTGCCTAAATACAGCAGGAGAGGGAGGAGTCAGCTCCATGGGAGGCCTCTGTAGGGAGCAGTCACAGGCTGAGGTCATCTGGGAGGAGGAAGCTGCTATTAACTTGCTTTGTGCTCACTGAACAATTATTTTCCACTTGGACCTTTGGAAGGATTTGCTGCACCTCTGAGACTCAACCAGGGAAAGGTTTAGCCAATTCCAAGTGGATCTGACTGTATATTTGATTTAAGGAATAAAAAGTCCTGCATAGCAAGAAAAGAAAACTTATTAACAGTCACTCTTCAGCATTTATACTCCATTGATAGTAAATTTTCCCTAAAACTGATTAGACTGTGATTGAGTGTCTTCTTGGCAGCATTCACCTCACCTGTTGTCCCAGCATTGTAACTCCCCAGGCAGGCACACTTACTGTCCTGGTTACAGATCTAAGCATAAGGTTTTCAGATTATATTGACAGACAGTAAATGTGAGGAGCCAAGTTTGCACTCAGGTAATTAGAATCACAGAGCTTAGGCTCTTACAGTTTTTGTTTTTTTTTTTTTTTTTTAATTACTTGTACTTAAATGTGTCCTTCGATAATGACACTCAAATGTTGAAAATACAAAGAGGAGAATTTACTTTCCGTAGTCCAGTTTGGAGGGGTCCATCCTACTAGAGTATGGGAGCTTTTCCACGTGCCCTCTGTTCCCTCCCTCATACAGTGGGTATGAGCTACCTGATGTGGGTGCTGAGAACCAAACCTGGGTCCCTGCAAAAGCAGCAATCACTCTTAGCCACACTGAACCATCTCTTCTTCCCACTATCCTGACTCTCATTAGCATACACTCATTTGCCTTATCATGTTATATGAATGTATTTATATAATGTGTGTCCTTTTTTGTTTTTTCCTGTCTGCCTCCATTCTCACTGCCTGGATTCTCTCATGTTACATGAAATTTCAGTTTGTTCATTCTCTTCTCTTTCTTCATATTGTGGCATACAATTATTAGACCATAACTTGTCAGCTTTACCGTTGGTAGACATAACTTCCAGTTGAGATCTACTGTGAAGAGTGCTGTTTTGGACATTATGGCATGTGTCTTTACATGAACACAAACACACACTTCTTTAGGTTGCATTACCGGAAGTAGAGCTATGGAGTCACATAGTCTATATGCTCAGCTTGAGTCGCTACCAACAAACATATCTACAAAGTGCTATACCCACTGACACCCCACCAGCGCTGTGTTTAATGTATTTTCTTGAGTAGTGATGCCAGCTTTAGCTATTTATTACCTTGTATCAACAGGTGCAGTTGCTGGATCTAGATAGGTAATTTTATCAGTGCTTTCAATTGATATTTACTTATGATAGCTGCTTCCTATATTTTGCCTGATTTCAATGGCATAATGTTATTTTAGTGACTGTGGATATAGCTCAGTGGCAGAGCATTTGCCTGCCATAAGACAGTCCTCAGCACTGTAAGAGAAAACAGAGAAAGCGATAGTCTATATTTTCTTGTAGCTGGTGATTCTAATTCTTATATTTAGGTCTTCGTGTTGCATATGAGGTAGCCATTTGAAATCTTACCTCCGTGTGTAAATAAATTACCAGAGCTCTATTTTGCATATTAATATGAAGTGTGTCATCATATGTAAAACTTACCTTTATACTTGTGGGTGTTTTAACCTGTGTTAGTTCTCCCAACTCACTGTCACTCTGAAGAGAATTAGTGTGAAGACTGAGGAGAGGAGAATGGGCTTGAGATGACTGCATTTGTTTCTGTCTCACTGTGGGGACACCTGAGATCTCCTGCCATTTCTGATGCAGTATGCCTACATATCTCCCTGCATGAGCAGAATGTGGACTCCAGGCAGTGGTACCATTTCCAGCTTCCTGAGCAATGCCTGGAGCTTTAGTACAGTGCAACATCTGTGAAAGAACAAAGCAGTTATCATGATGACAAAGGGAGAACCTCATCTTCCAAAATCCACTGCTGAGAGGGCCGTGTAAATCCCAGTGCTCTCTGCCATTGTCACTGTCTCTCTAGCCACAGCCTTTGTGCTAAGTACAAACTCCTCTCCTACCTTTCCTCACTCAGCTCTAAAGCTACAGCCAACCCTCTCCTGGTCGTCCTGAGTCTTCACTCAGGCTTGAAGGTCCTAATTTCTATTTCAGCCCTGCTTTGACATGGCTTACTTTAGTCTCACATCCTGTTTCTGTTAAACCACACTGGCTCTTGCTAACAGAAAGAGGTGGGGTTTTCCTGCTCACTGCAACAAAAGTCTTTTGTGTAAAGAGTTCCTGCCATACCCTTCTGGGTAGCACATCACCACATTTGTTATAGCCTTATTCATTATACTAACAGTGGTCTAAAGTCATTGCTTGACTTTACTGTGACATCAACTTTGCAGAAACTTTGTCACAGTGTGCTCCATTTGGTTTAGAAGGAAGAGAGTTCTTGGGAAGAATCTAGTCAGTGTCCAGGTGAAGTTGTGTAATTCCTTTGCTTTGTCCAACAAGAAATAAATGAACTGTCACTTCTGTGTAACCTGGACTCACTTTGCAGAGCAGTCTGGTCTCAAACTCATAGCAATTCCCCAGCCTCTGCCTTTCAGAGTGCCGGGATTACAGGCCTGCACCACTCCACTAGGCTGACCATGGCAACTCTTTTTTTTTTTTTCTTGTTTGGTTGTTTGGTTGTTTGGTTGTCTTCTCAACCCTACATTTTCTTGTCAAAAATGGAAGTCTGAGGACT
Organism: Meriones psammophilus; assembly: GCA_036365155.1. Classification (NCBI taxonomy): domain Eukaryota; kingdom Metazoa; phylum Chordata; class Mammalia; order Rodentia; family Muridae; genus Meriones; species Meriones psammophilus. The sequence continues at coordinate 114,064 of JAEOAE010000986.1, forward strand.
AGAATATAGTTCACTGATACACACTTATCTAGAATGACAAAAGCTATGAGTTCCATTCTCAGCACAAACAAGAAAAAGATCAGATTAAAAAAATAAAAGTCTCCAAATAGTGCAGTCCACTAAAATTAACAGAATTGCTTATATGTAACTTATGCAACTCTTCTTCATTGTGTGATGAACTAAAAAACCAAAAGCACATAACAAGCAAGGAACTGATGGTGTAAGCACACAAGTTTAGTGTTGGGGTGACTGGGTACATGCTGCCAATTGTAACACAGATTCTCCTCACAGTAATCTGATTCTACTGAAGATTTAAGAACAGGCAATTGTATCCATATTTATTAACAAGAGTACATTATCAGCAAATCTATCACATTTCATAAAATTATTCTCCCTGTCTCTCTAAAACTGTGTTCAGTGAGAAGCATCCGGGACTCGCTGGGAACAGCATCTCTCTGCCCTCATCAGCTTTCTGTTGGCCACTGACAGCCAAGCTGCTGCAGAAATGGGAGGGGATGGAGAAAGACACATGAAAGGGCTGTGATGATTGGACAGAGTTTATCTGATGTTATTGGGTGCCTGGCCATTTTTCTTTATAAATCAGAGAAATAAGTGGTGCATGTTCTAATACCTGTATGTTCTCCATTCTCCTGACTTTCTGATTCATGTGCTGTTTTCATGGGAAAATAAAAAGTCTCCTTGGGGCTCTTTTTGCTTCATTTTTGACTCACTTTGTAATATACAGAATCTAATGTGTCATCTGGTAGGGAATATTTAGACAACAGAACTAGTGGCTGGATATTTCCCAATTACCTTCAAATATTAAGTGTTATTAAGTGTTTTCTTTTTCTTTTGAGACAGGGTTGCACTCTGTACCTTTTAATCTCCTGGTATTCACTATGTAGACCAGGTCAGTCTCAAACTCAGAGATCTGCCTGCCTCTGTCTCCTGAATGCTAGGATTAAAGGTGTGAGCCATTACACCAGGCTATGGCTATTAAGCAGTTTTGAAAATGTGGATTTTAGGACTTTTTAAAATCAATTCTTGACTTACAGAAAAAAAAAGTAGTTGTAAAAACAAAAGTTTTATAATTTTCTCACCATAATTCTAGTGATTGCTTTTTAGTGTTTTGTTTTTAATTGTGTGTGCATGGTCACATGTGTGCACATGTGTTTCTGCACGTGAATGTAGTTGCCCCTTGATGCCAGAAGAGGGCATCCAGAGCCTGAAGTTACAGGTGAGCTGCCTAATACAGGTGCTGAGACTGAACCTGGGTCCTCCTCAGCAGCTCTCAGCCACTGAGCCACCTACCTATCCAAAGGTTTTAATCTTCATGAAATAGAAGTAAATTTTAGCATTATTTATTAATTACAGTGTAGGTATTTCTTCTGCCTCTGCAGAACTTCTCACTAGCTCTTTGTCTCTGTCTTTCCTTAACAGCTGTCTCCACCACCAAGTTACTGTGTGGTCTGCCTTGCTGGTTGGGGAACAATCATCTAAGCATTCTTTCATTAATATAATGTTAAGAACCTAATTTTGTCTAGCTGGTGGTGACATTCATCTTTTATCTCAGGACCCAGGAGGTAGAGGCAGGCAGATCTTTGTTAGTTTAAAGCCAGCTGGTCTACAAAGCAAGTTCCAAGACAGCAAAGGCTACACAGAGAAACCCTGTCTCAAAAAAACCAAAGAAATGAAAACCAAACAAACAAACAAAAACAAAACAAAATCCAAAACCCAAACTCCCCACAAAAAAAAAAAAAAAAAACACACACACACACACACACACACATATATATATATATATATATATTTTTTTTTTTTGAGAATTTAAGAGATGACATATAGCTATATGGTGACAGCACATGCCTTTAACCCCTCTCCCACTTCCTACACCCTCCATGCACAGAGGCAGACACAGGTAGATCTCTGTGAGTTAGAAGCCAGCCTGATCTATAAAGCAAGTTCCAGGACAGCCAAAGCTGCACATAGAAAATCCCAGAAAACAAAAAAAAAACAAAAACCAGACAAACAAAATGCATGTGTGCATTTAAAAACACATGCATTTCAAAACCATATGTGTGTCTGTATATGTGAACATAGCACTGTTGGGTCCTGAAGAGGTGGAGTACTCAAGATGGCGTTAACTAGAGTTATGAGCTGCCCACTGTGGGCAGTCAGAGCTCCCATCCTCTGCAAGAGCAGGAAATGCTCTTTTCAGCCCCACAGTTTGCATTCTTATCTGTAATGTCATATGCTTTAAGGCAGAATTTCAGTTGGAGGGAATATCTACTACTATTCAGTTCTTCATGAATCATTAAAAGAATACCCTAACCCTGACTTGACCCTGAGACCAGGGCCTGGGAAAGAATACCCTGACCGCAGGCCCAAGAAAAATAAAAATAAAAACCCACCAATCCCTAGACAAAAAAATTCTACCAACTCCTAAGCTTCAAGATCAGGCCACAGAATCCCACTGATCCCTGATCTTACCCCAAGGTCAGGACATATAATCTCCCCAATCCCAGGCTACCCTGGAAAGTTTGGCCCCTCAAGAAGCCCTACACAATGGGGCTGGAGAGATGGTTCAGAGGTTAAGAGCACTGGCTGCTCTTCCAGAGGTCATGAGTTCAATTCCCAGCAACCACATGGTGGCTCACAACCATCTATACTGAGATCTGGTGCCCTCTTCTGGCCTGCGGGTGTACATGCAGGCAGAACACTGTACACATAATAAATAATGAATCTTAAAAAAAGAAAAAAAGAAACCTTACATAAGCCCTGTTCTCTGCTCAGGGAGCCTCTAAATGCAGCAAGGCAGCTACCCTCCTGGGTTTTTACCTCAATAAATATCTTGTGTGACGTTTGTTGTATCATGTGACTTTGTGGTGTTTCTTGGCCCCTGACTGCCAGGGTACCTTTCCCTTCAGAGCTGTAACACACTGACAAGTGAAATACTTTAAATTTTTTTCTGCAATGAAAAGGTTGGAGCTGCCTGGAGCACTCATTCTTCATGAGTTTCATGCCACAACAGCTAGTCCTGCTCTTGGTATGTTCACGATTGTCAACTCCTAGAGAAACAGACTTTCCAGAGGAAGCCATTGCTCAGCCCCAGAAACTTCCATTCTGGACAGGGAGTCCCCCCTCTACTCTCCCCAGTTTCTTTTCACCTCCCCTTCCAATCAGGTCCACACCCTTTCTGTCTCTCATTAGGAAACAAACAGGCTTCTAAGGAATAATAAAATATAACGTAATAAAATAAAACAAAAACAATCACATTTGAATAGGATAAAACAAACAAATAAACAAACAGAAGGGAAAGAACCCAAGACAGGGCACAAGAAACAGTTATAGAAGCAGAGACTCCTCATTTGCACACTCATCAAAGCACAAAACTGGAAGCCAAAAGATATACACAAAAGACCTGTATGGTAAAAAGAGAGATTAAAAAGTAAAAATTAAAAGAAGAGAAAATTAAAAAAACAAAACAAAAATGGAAAAGGGAACTCCCTGAATCAACATTGTGAGACAAAGGACCTCTAAAGATGCCACTGCGTTTATTTTCAGTTGACCGTCTACTGTTAGGCACGTAGCCTTTCCTTAAGAGCAGTCTGTTTCCCCAGTGAGACTCCCCTGGAGAAAACCAAATTTTCATTTGTAAGTGGTAATGAATTGGAGATAGCTTTCTGGGTTAAGGATGGCAACTGTGGCTATTTCTCCTTTCAGCTCTAGGACCCCATCTGGTGCAGGTCCATGTAAGTCCTGTGCATGCTGCTTTGGTCTGTGAATCCAAATGTGCACCACACCTGTTGTGTTGAGAAGGCCTTTGTGTCCTCCATCCTCTCTGGCTCTTATACCCTTTCTGCCTCCTCTTCTGCAGGGATCCTTGAGCCCTGAGGGGAGAGATTTGATGAAGACATCCTACTTAGGGCAAGTGTTCTGACGTCTCTCACTTTCTGTATATTGCCTGGCTGTGGGTTTTTATTTTAGTTTCAGTCTGCTGTGGGAGAGAGCTACTCTGGTGATGGCAGAGCAAGGCCCTGATCTGAGTATAGCAGAATGTCATTAGGAGTTGTTTCATTGTGTTTTTTGTTTTGTTTTTGTCTTTTAGAACAGTAGTATTTGGTTTTACACTAGGATCCTGGGATATCTAGTTTCAGGTTCTTAGTCACCACATAATGTCATATAAGGGTTTTATCTTGTGAAGTGAGTCTTAAGTCAAATCAGATATCATTTGGTTATTTCCACAGGCTCTGTGTTACCATTGACCATTGTATTAGCATATCTTACAGGCAGGACACCATTGTCCATCCAAGGATTTTGTAGATGGGTTGGTTGTTGGGGGTTGGTCTGGTGCTATGTATTTAATTGTTAATTATTGCCACCACCCCCCAAGATCTGGTTACATCCCAGACGACCACATTCTTACACACACCAAATTATGCTACGTAACTTCAACCCCCAATTATCCTTGATTGGCTAGTAAAGTTGCTGACAGCCTGGGCAGAAGAGAGGTAGGCAGGGTTTAGGTTCCAGGGCTTGGGGTCACAAAGACCTATGAGGAAGAGGAAGGAGAGGGAGCAGAAGATGTATCAGGAGGAGAGGACGTTGGAGAGAAGAAAGTCACCATGGGACAGAATGAACCATAAGCGTGTAGTCATGAGGAAAGAGTGATGAGGCAGATACAACCCAGACAGGCTGAATAATTGGCAACTTGGAATGTGTAGCTAGGAGATAGCAAAATAGCTTGGAGGGTTGATATCTGCCCAGCTCTAGTGTTATAAACTTACAAAATAAATTAGAGTCTCTTTGTGACAATTATTTGGGAACCAGCCAAGGCGAAGAAGCCTTCAAGAGTCTAATATAAATTATTACAACAGTTGGTGTTTACTTTTCTCTTTAGGTAGCGTACCTTCCTGTACCAAAGACACCAGATTGTAGGGATGAAGGCTCTATGTAGGTGCCAGCTCCACTTTTCCATGTTCAAAGAGTTGTGTAGGTGTGTTGTCTTTAGCAATGGAGCCTTGCCACCAGTTTGCAGAGAGCAACCTACAGTCTTGGCCACAGCATGGCTTGCTTAAGGGTTCCCAAGGGATACCTTTGGCCAACAACTCAATTAGATGTAACCCAAACTCAGTACTGGAGGCTTCTTTTGGTGATAAGAGATGGCCAGTTGGGGCTCTGTCACCCCTGTTAAATAATGATTTCATTTAGATTGACTCCTTATATGTATATACTTTAGGGGAACTTATACTGTATTAGGGATCTCTAGTACCCTTCAAATGGCCCTTAGTTTTTGCTGTCCCTCCCTGTTTATCATCCCTCATCCCCTTTCTTCTCTCACCCTACCTACTTGATCCTCCCATCCTAGCTCCCAACCCTACATCCATCCATAACATCTGTTCTATTTCCCTTTCCTGGGGAGATCTATCCACCACATCCCAGTCCTTACTCTATACCTAACCTCTGTGGTTCAGTGTAGCTTGATTATCATTGATTTAACAGCTAATATCCACATTTAAGGGAATATATACCATATTTGTCTTTCTGGGTCTGGGTTACCTCACTCAGGATGATATTTTTCTAGCCCATATTTATTTTGTCAGATATTAAAATGGCTACACCAGTATGCTTCTTAGGTCTATTTGCTTAGAATATCTCTTTTCATCCTCTTACCTGAGGTGATCGCTATCTTTCACATTAAGGATCTTGTTTTTTAATCCATTAAGTGTCTTTTAATTGGGGAATTGATACCATTGATGCTGACAATCATCAGTGAGCAGTGTTTGTTGATTCCTGTTATTTTGTTGTTGAGTGTCCATCTTTTGATTTTCTAGTCTAGGATTATTTATTCTGTGTGTTTTCTTAAGTGTGGTTAACCTCTGCAGGTTGAAGTTTTCCTTCTAGTACCTTCTGTAGCTCTGGATGTGTAGACAGATAATGCTTAAATAAAAATTTGGAATGCTACCTAAGTCTGCATGTCATCCTTTCCCAGGGGTGACGCTGATCTTCTCTGTATCTTTCCAATTATAGTATATCTGTGCTGAAGCCAGCAGGTTTTGGTTTGTTCTTATGTGTGCTAAAACTTTTGTGGTATTCAAGCCTTTTACATATTTTTTGTGGAGTTTGCATAAGTTTGGTTTTAGAGGTCCTAGCTTAGTGCCCACACCTTTCAGGAAAATTATGAATATTCAGTATGGGTATAATGCAGAAGAATTGGCTTAATCCATCCACAGACACACTGGTGTCTGGGTGTGGGCGGGGCTTGCAGTACCTCTGCCATGAGAAGTAGGCTCACTATACTGCCATAGCCCAGCCCCCATTCCATGAAGACTGGGATGATCATGTGTTCTAGGTAGTAAGTAGGCACAGAAAGAACTGATTTGGGAAACATCTTTCCTCGTTTGACAGCTGAGACTTCTAAGATTTCAGCTTGTTTCTGAGTTTTGCTGGTTGCCACAGTTGGCTTCCGTGCAGAACTGAGCAGTGTTGAGCAAGCTGGGCTGGACGCCTGTCTTCTGTCCCCCAGGAAAGAGATTCCCACAGTAGAGGTGAACCCTGCAGACACTCTCTCTGGAGCAGCTCCTTCAGGCCAGAGCATGACCACCTAGTGACAACAGCAGGATGTCAAGATGGCTGAATCCAGGTGCCTTGTGAAGCACCGCCAGCCCGCCGCCTCCAATTGGTGGAGATGACACCCGGTTTGCCAGAGACCTCAGCTCAGGACCAGAGAGGCCAGGGGGCCCCCCCTCACTGCTTCACACTCAGGTGGACCGTCTGCTCCATGGCTTCAGTCCCTGTAGAAGCAGGAGAGTGACAGACCCATAGACGAGGCAATGCCTTCTTGCACTTCTCCACACACCCAGCGTTTATTTTTCCAGACCGTGTTGGCAGCAAGCTAGCTGCTCTGAAACTGAGTGGTTTGCAAACACCACAAAGTTGGTAAAGAAGCAGAATGTGATTAACTCAGAACATGAAACTAAAACAAAATTGCAGCAGGAAAATATGCCGAGAAGAATACAGACCCAAGTGAAACTCACTGTGCAAAACGAAAACACAAATAATCTCACAAAAAAAAAAAAAAAAAAAGAAGAAGGAGGAGGAGGAGGAGGAGGAGGAGGAGGAGGAGGAGGAGGAGAAAAGGTGGTGCAGTAACCAAGAAACTGTGGGTCTAAGGTTGCTGCCATGGAAATGCTGCTGGCAAAGGAAGACTCCCTACTAGCTACCGTGGAAGGAGAAACCACTGATACTGGTGGCAGATGTTTCCAGTGCCAACTCCTGGCAAACAACTATATTGCCACCTAAGGAAGGCCGCTTTGAGCTGGATGAATAGGATCAGAGCTGCTTCTACAGGGAGACAAACTTCTGACCTTGACAAACACACAGTGTTACGGAGGAGAGAGCTTGCAGGAGTGTATTGACCTGATGTGTTAGAATAAGGCTCATCTATTGGATGCCAGGGATGGGTTCTGTAGGGTCAAACATTTTTGCTCTGCTTTTTAATACCCCGAGTTAGTGAAATATTCTGACTTTGACACTAACGAAAAAAATGTTTGGAAGAATCTACCCAACCTGAGGGCAGCTTTCTCCCATTCTACCTCTTCTTTCTCAGGACAGAACACCCGCTAGTGCTGGAGGTCACTATGATTGCTTCATTGCTTTACAAATGAAAGAGTAGAGAAAAAAATTGTTATCTTTTCCATCAGAAACCCCACTACCACTTTCATGAGAAAGGAATGGCCCAAGAGAACCTATGGAAAGATACCTATGATGCTCTACCTTTAATCTTCACAAAACCACCCCAGCACAGCATGTTAGCAGGAAAGCTGGCATCTGTACTATCTTGAGGGAACTGCATTTGACTCTTTCCCCAGTGTCAAAATATATTGTATAACAAACAGCAAATGCCTAGCTCGGTTAGTTTTGCTGCCAGCAAAACTCTCTATCATCAAGCTATATCTCTAGCTCTAATAAAATCCCTGAGTAATTAAAAACTAAAATAAACGCTAATCCTTGAGGGGGTGGTGCCTTTAATCCCAGCACTCAAGAGGCAGGCAGATTTCTATGACTTCAAGGCCAGTCTGGTTTACAGAGTAAGTTCCTGAACAATCAAGGCTACACAGAAAAATCCTGTCTCAAGAAACCAAAACAACAGCAGCAAAAACTCTAGCCCCAAGTTGCTCAATGGTCAACAGTCACAATGACTGAGGTCCTCAGTTCCTCTGTGGGGTCTTTGCTATGAAATGACATTCTACAAAGGAGAAGGAATATACTTCAGATCTCCTCAGATAAACTTATTTAAGGAAGTAACCAAAGAAAGGGTTTGGAACCATTCCAAAGTGACAGAGTTCTCAGGGCAGCTGAAACCAGCCAACAGATATCTCAAGCCCCTGAAGTGCTGTCTTTCTCCAGAAGCAGAAGGACATAGGAAAAAAAATGTTGGTGTTTTATTAAGATAGTTTAAAATGTGTAACATGTCTAAAGGCCCTTCTATGATACATAAAGAAGCAGAAGGCTTAGGTAAGTAAGGCATCTGTCCCCATCTGTCCAAAAGGCCATCCAGTGAGGCACTTAGGTTGAAGAAATCTCCTGGATCCTGGTCACCATGGGAATATGGAGGAGGAAGTTGGGGATCACAGGTACGGGGAGTGGGTTGGCCATCATCAAGACTCCCTACACCAGGTGGTAGCTGACCTGGAGCAGGCAGAGGGGATCTTTGTCAATCACCAACATTGGGTTGATCAGCTCCAGTGGTCTTTACCAAGAGTGCGGAGACCTGAAAGAGCGAAGCTTGGAGAATCGCCTCTGGGCAAGCTTGCTGGAAGTGTTCAGCATTTCTGGAAAGTTCTTTGCCTCCCTCTGCATTTCAGGAGCGAGAGCCCAGGCAGGGTGTTCTCCCTCCCACTTCGGGGTGCTCTGCCCTCTGGGTTTGTGTCTCGGGCAGGCCCAACTCAGAAGACCACAGGGCTCAGCACCCAGCTGCATGGTGAAGTTGCAGCGGTCCTCAGAGAGATGTCCCAGCTTTGGATAAAAAGGCAGCGGCCAGGCACCAGAATACCCTGGACGGAGGTATCTTAGGTTTCTGGGCTCTGGTGCCTGGATTGCAGAATCCCAGGCTTGCCTCGCACAGACCTGGTACTGCTGCTCCATGGCTTCCCTCTGACAGCAGGTGACAGTGGGAATGTGGTCAGAAGATTCCAGCATTGGCTTGGAATGGCAGCTGTGTTGGGTATCCAAAGTAGAAGTAAGAAAGCCTAGAAGAAAGTTTGTGTGTGTCAGACATGAAAGGGTGTCCTTCCCCCCCCCTTTTTTTTTTTTTCAGAAACTGACTAGTATCACAGTTTATATCTAGTAACTCTACAGACACTGAAACCCCAGACTCCAAGTGAGGAATGCTTGGGGATGAGGATGAGACTATAAAAGGAACTGATCACTGAATGAGAATTTCTAAGTGTTGAAGTTTACTCTTCCAACCCCCCTCTCCTTCCCAGGGCTGAAAAGTGACTCCAGAATAGTGTGTCTGGTAGTAAGCATTCCACCTTTGAGATTTATCCTAATACACATACATTTTAAAAAAAAAAAATGTAGGGTCTCATTAAGAGGCCTGGGATAGTATTGAATTGTTTCTGTTTTTGTTGTAACCTGCTTAAACTCTATAGCCCCTCTGTTGAGACCTACTTTAGTTCTTAGCATAACTGTGGCTATGTTAACAATTGCTGTAGCATTTAGCATAGCAGAAGCCATTTTTGTCTCCATGTCTCCATTTTGATCATAAGGTGAAATTAAGTTCAAGTTCTCAGGCCTATATGCCTGAGACCAGGATACAATTCATTAGTTCAATACTTGCTGCTCAGAATAAAACAATAGATGATAAATGCATGTTCTGCTAGATCACAACATCCTGATATAGTCCTTACCTCCAGAAAGCTAGAAAGCTCCCAAAAACTCCTCCACCCTAAATGCCAGCCAATCAGCTTAAAGTCCTTTGTCTAGCTACCTACATAAAACACAGTACACTTGAAACAAAATTGTTTAGCTAGTCAAAATGATGTAATGCTGCCCCCTCACTTCCTACACCTGGTTACCATTTTTTTCATATTAAAAACCCTGCCTTAGAAACAGACTGGTGTCACAGTCTGAGACCATATCATGGCCCTGACTGGTCAGTTTTGTTCAGCATTCAGGAAACTTCCATCAATCTGAATCTGGTATGGTCAATGTGTAGTTAGTCCTGAATCCCTAACAGTTTTCAGCTGCCAAATTTCTCATCCTGATTGCTGAACTGGAACTGAGTAAAAACACTTTTCTAAGGACTAACTTTCATAGAACCTGAAGGAAGCAACCAGTAGAGCTCAGAGCCTGGGATGCATGAGACCCAGCATGGCAAGACGTCCTTATAGGTGTGGCAGCGGCGTGTATATCTTGGCAGTAACCAACAGCTGTCTGATTGGGCTTAAGGCTTATTCAGCAGGAGAAAAATCACGCCTGGTACTAGAAAGCAAGTTAACTAGTGAGGGCATGGATCTTAGAGAAAAACTTACCAGCTCCATCTACTACACCAGCATGATTCCTAACTGCATTCCAAATATTTATCCTTGTACCCACTGGTAAATAGAGCTCCTAACACTCACAAAGAAGACTTTCTTTGCAACAAGTAGAGATCAGTACAGAAAGACACAACTGGTCAAATGCAAAGAACAGGGGCTGGATAGACGGCTCAGCAGTTAAGAGAAATTCCCAGCACCCATATGACAGTCCATCACTGTCTAACTCCAGCTCCAGGAGTTCTGCACCTTCAAGCAGACACACATGAAAATAAGTATTTTTTAAAAAGACAAAAAATATGGTGGCACATGACTGTAATCCCAGCACTCAGGGAGGCAGAGGCAGGTGGATCTCTGTGAGTTTGAGGCCACAAAGAGAAACCCTTTCTTTTAAAACAAAAAAAAAAAAAATAATAATAATTACTTAGGTAGTTAGTTAAATAAAATGCAAAGAACAACTGATTCATGAATTGTCCAGCTCTAACAGATACATCTAAAACACAACTCCTGTGCCTAAGGCTCAAGTAATTTTGAGGAAGCAGGGATAGAAAGATAAGAGCCAGAGGATCAGAAAATCTGCTATGAAATTGTATCTCCTAAAAATTACAGGGAAGCTTCACCCACCAAACCTCAACAATGTAGCTGTCTTAGCAAGACCTGAGCACAACACAATAGACACACTAACCCCAACAGGAGAAAACTCTGGGGCCCTAGTCTTGGACAAAAGACTGTCTGCAACTAAGGGATGCTGAGAGGGGGGAAAGCAATCTTCCCCCATGTAGGAGCTTCCTCACTTGTATTGTTATCCAATACAAGGTGCTCATCCCTAAAAATCATGCATATGCAATACTGAATGGACTCTAGCCCTGTATCTATACGTTTATATATTATACATAATAATAACAATTAAAGAAGAGAAGGCTGGGAGTTAGAGGAGGAAAAGAGAATGGAAGAAAATGGTGCAATTTTTTTTTTTTTTTTTTCCAAGACATGTTTTTATTTGTTTTGTTTTGAGTAGCCCTGGCTTTTCTGGAACTCACACTGTTGAACAGGCAGACTGGCCTTGAACTCATAGACTCACTTGCCCTTCCCTCTGAGGGTTGGGATTGAAGGCATGTGCCACCACTACCTGGCACTTAGAAGTTAATAAAAAAAAAAAATTAAAACCCCAAACAAAAAAACAAAAGCTCAGGTGCCAATAGCTAGTGGAATGTCATCTGATTTCTCTGGCTAGGTATTGTATTTTTAAATTATCTTTGTAATGGGAGCCAACATCAGATTTCATTTTGTAAGACAGCTTTTATGAGCCAGGTAGTGGTGGCTCACACCTGTGATCCCAGCACAGAGGCAGGAAGATCTCTGTGAGTTAGAGGCCAGCCTGGTCTACAAAGCAAGTCCAGGACAGCCAAGGATACAGAGAAACCCTGTCTCAAAAAACAACAAAAAAGATATCTTTTATGTAAACAGTCTCTAATAGATGTTAATATTTAGGTAGCTCTCACAGAAGATAGCTATACTAGTCAGGGTTCTCTAAAAGAAAAGACCTGAGAGATAAATATTAGGTTGGCTTACAAGATGCAGTCTGGGTAATTCAACGATGGCTGCCTCACACTGGAGAGGCTGAGAATCCAGCAGTTATTTAGTCCAAGAGGTTGGATGACCCGTGGTAGCTCCACTCTGGTGCTGAAGACCTGGAGTATTCCTGGGAGCTACAGGTCTTCAGTCTGCTGAAATCCTGAAGAAGTGGGTTTAATACCAGTGAAGGGATGTAAAAATCTGCCCCTGCCTTCAGGTTTAAAGGTGTGTGCCACCATGCCCTGCTTCCTTTTATCTGGTCTCCTAGCAGAGGGTACAGCCCAGATTTTGGGTGCATCTTCTGTTTCAGATAATCTGGTTAGAAAATCCCTCGTTGGAGTGTTAAGCAGCTTGAGGTTTAGTTGATTCCTTAGAGGTCAAGATTACCCATCAGCAGTTTACTGCAGTGTTGCTGTTATCTTGATCTGCTTCTGCTTTGTTTGGTTGGTTGGTTTGGGTGTTTTGTGGGGAGGCTTTTTGAGGCAAGGTCTCACCATGTAGCTCTGCCTGATCTGAACTGTGATATGTAGACTCAAATCCTTAAGATACTGATCTGCCTCTTCCTACTGAATGCTGGGATCAAGAGTGTGTGCCACCATATCCAGCTGATTGTTTTGTTTTGTACTTTTTTTTTTTTTTTTTTTTTTTTTTTTTTTTTTTTTTTTTTTTTTTTTTTTTTTTTTTAAATCAGGGTCTTATGCAGCCCTGGCTAACTTCAAATTTTCTGTGCAATTTACTGAACTACATCTGCACTCCTATTATTTTTAGTGTTCATTATACCATAGCAGATGTATGAACTAAATGAGAGCAATATAAAATGGAATTTACGTTTTTCCTCCCTTTCTGTGTCATATCTGTGTAACACATTCACATGTACATGGAACAGTTCTTTGACAAAAGCATCAACTGATTCCTGTAAACCAGTACCCTGTGTTACACCAGGAGTGGACTTGTCACAAGAGCTTTCTTCCTCTCTTGATTGTATCAAGAAGTGGTTTGGAGTAACTGACCTGTATCATCTGGAATTGTTGTAGCACACTATAATACTTACACAACTACAATAGTCCTGAAAGACACACTTCTTACAACAAAGGCCTATTATTAAGTCACTTAGGTTACTAAAATTTATTATGCGAACTAATGTGAAACGAGCACCATTGAGCTGGAGACTAAAAATTGTTTAAAAAGCTTGGTGTGGTGGCTCAAGCCTTTAATCCCAGCACTCAGGAAGCAGAGGCACGCAGATCTCTGTGAGTTTAAGGCCAGTGTGGTCTACATAGTGAGTTACAGGATAGTGAGGGCTAAACAAAGAGACCTTGTCTCAAAAATAAATACATAAATATTAAGAATATAAAAGAGCATTCACGGTGCAGTTAGAAGGGTGAGACAGATACAGACTGTATCAAGGCAATGACCACTGGAGTCCACTGGAGAAATGAACTACATGTAACCTGCTTTCTGGGTATCCCAGGAACAAGCTGCTACATGGAGAAGCAGGTTAGATAGTAAGGAGACCCATGTAAAACCTTCAACATAACAATTTTCTGCATCCTACACTGTACTATTACACTATGGGATCAAGCTCAACTGTGGGGAAAAGGTGGCCAGCTGTAATGTACGTTACAGTAGTAAATTGTCCTGTGCTGCCTGAGCTCACCGAGAAGCTGGCTCAACTTCAGTGTCAAGCATGTTTATGCCAAGAGTCCCTCATAAACCCTTGTCTGGGGATGGGCTGCCCCTCCAGCTCTATGACAAGGAGGGAGAAGAGCAAAATGCACCAAGAATAAAGACATTAAGCTCTTGGGAACAGCTAGGAGGTAAACTGTGTCCAATAGATATGACCCTTGGTTATCCCATGGTATAAAAGTGTTTATATTGGGGAAAGACAAGACATTCAGTCATGGGAAGCTCATCCCTGGAGAAAAAACCCTCACTGACTGCCTCAACTTCCACATTTGGTGTCTGCTGGGTGTTGTGAGTCAGTCCTCCTGATAGAAAGGATTTTATGTTTCAGGAGTTAATCAGTTTCATGATGCATTTCTTTTTGTGTGCACATGTACTTCAGTTCATGTGCACACTGAATATTGGGCTATACCGCCAGTGGGTTCATTAGGTTCTGCCCATCACCTGGCAACGCCGTCATCATTATGTGTGGCACCTCATCTGTGCCTCTACTCTGCATATGAGCCTTCACGAGACTCCACAGCACTTTACCTAGCTCCTGTCTCAAAGTGCACATTCACGCTGTCACTCAGCCTTTCCACATGCAAATTAGTCCTGCCCTGTGCGCCCATGAAGAGTTATACCATGAACATGCACACACCTAAAGCTACTGAACATCGACAAGTTGCTCCTCTGGATGAATACACCATTTGCTTTCCAGCTACACAGCATGAGGATTACTGTCCGTAAGTGTCTCCCACAAAGCCTTGGGATGACCAAGTATTCAACTGTTTGCCTGGTGCATTGTGCCTCTAGCGAGGCAGCTTTGGTGGAAGCTTCTTTTTCCAGTGTTTTCTAGTTTCTGACTGTGTCTACATGTAGCTCTTTTTTTTTTCAGTATTTTCTAGTTTCTGATCATGTCTTTTTTTTTTTTTTTTTTTTTTTTTTTTTTTTTCAGTGTTTTCTGGTTTCTGACCGTGTCTACGTGTAGCTCTTTCATTTGGAAACTGTTTTGCCATGTCATTAGGAGCATCATTCCTAAGTTCAGGCAAAAGTCTGTCTTCATTTTCTCATAAAAATCTGGTCATTTCATATTCTAGTAAATTCCTTTCTGCCTAAACCACCTGTTTTGCTTTCTGTCTCTATTTACTTATTTACTGTTTTGTTTCATTTTGTTTTTTGAGAAATGGTTTCTCTGTGTAGCCCTACCTGTCCTGGAACTTGCTCTGCAGATCAGGATGATTTCAGACTCACAGAGATCCACCTGCTTCTGCCTCCTGAGTGCTGGAATTAAAGACAGACGCCACCATCACCTGGCATTCAGTAATCTATCTATCTATCTATCTATCTATCTATCTATCTATCTATCTATCTATCTTTATTTAAAGACAGGGGCTTACTATGTACTTTTGGTTGGCCTGAACTCAAACTCAAACTCAGAGATATACCTCCGAAACCCTGGAATTAAAGGTGTATACTACTTTACCTAGATTTTTTTTTTTTTGAAACAGGATCTCATTCTGTAGCTCAGGCTGATCAGAGGTTCACCAAATCCTCCTGCCCCAGCCTCCCAAGTGCTGAAATTATAGGCATGAGCCATCATACCCTGACTTTTTATTTTTATAGTGTTTCTCTGTTTAGCCTTGACCCTGTTCTCAAATAGCAGGTGTGGTGGTGCACACCTTTAAACCCAGCACTAGAGAGGCAGAGGCAGAGACAGGCAAATCTCTGTGATCTCAGCCAGCATGGTCTACATATGGAATTCCAGGACAGCCAGGGCTACATAATCAATCTCTCTCAACAAGGTGTGTTGGCACACGACAAATCCCAGCACTGGGGAGGCAGAGACAGATGGATCTCTGTGAGTTCAAGGCCAGCCTGATCTACAGAGTCCAGGATAGCCAGGGCTATACAGAGAAACCCTGTCTTGAAAAAAAAAAAAAAAAAGAAAATAGATATGTCTCTCTGTCTCTCTCAATAATGCTTTTTTTATATTTTGCACAGCAGATTCAAAACACTGTAGGTTGGTTTTTGATCCTCACACTGTAGAGTGATACAAATAAAAACTTTTTTTATTGTTGTGTATGTGTGTGTGTGTGTGTGTGTATATATGTATGTATGTGTGTGTGTGTGTGTGTGTATATATGTGTGTGTGTGTGTGTGTATATATGTGTATGTGTGTATATATATATGTATGTATGTGTGTGTATGTATGTGTATGTGTGTGTGTATGTGTGTATGTATGTGTGTACTGAAGGCAGGTATGTACATGCCACAGCAAATGTGTGAAGATCAGAGGACTTCTGATAGTTGGTCCTGTCCTTCACTTGAGTTCTAAGGACTGAAATGAGGTATCAGGCTTGCACAGAAAATGGCTTTACCCACTGTGCCACTTCTGGGCCCAAAATTTTATAAAGTACAAATGATACTAAATGGTACAGAAATACAATTAAAGATTTAATTAAATCTCCTCTCCTCTCCTTTGATCTTTTTCTCAGAAACAGGCTCTTATAGAACTGCTCACACTGGCCTCAGACTTCAAATTTCCCATCCTCCTGTTTCAGCCTTCTGAATACCTAGGATTACATTACAGGCAAAGACCAGTTCACTTGGCTTTACAATGCATGAATTCTTTTTGTTGTTGTTTTGTGTTTTCAAAACCCTGGAACTCACTCTATAGACCAGGCTGGCCTTGAACTCATAGATCCATCTGCCTCTGCCTCCTGAGTGCTGGAGTAAAAGGCAAGTGCCCCCCACCAGCCCAGCCAATGCATTCTTGAAAGCCAGTTTTAAAAATTGTTTATTTAATTATCATTTATAGTGTTCTGCTTGCATGTGTACCTGCATGCCAGAAGAGGGCACTAGATCTCACTATAGACAGCTGTGAGTCACTATGTGGTTGCTGGGAATTGAACTCAGGGCCTTTGGAAGAACAGCCAGTGCTCTTAACCTCTGAGCCATCTCTCCAGTCCTTGAAAGCCAATTAAAAAAAAAAAAAAACAAAACAAACAAAAAAACCAAAACTTTTTATTGATTCTTTGTGAATTTTACACCATGTACCCTAGTCCCACAAATCTCCCCTACCCATCATATTTGCCCTTCACACTTGTAACCTTCTCTCGAAAATAAGAAACATACACACAAACAAAATCCAATAGAAAACTTCTCAATGTGGGAGCCTGAGTGTGTCACAGTGTGTTCCACAGTATATCTCTCTGTGCACACTTCTTCACTTGCAATTGTTCAGTACAATACGTCCTTGATCTGGTTCCAGATCTCTGGCTTTTGTGACCCCATCAATATTGGATCCTCATCAGGATTCCTCCATGTTATCCTGTTTTCTTGACCCGTGTCCTGGAGATCCTGAGGCTTTAGATCAGCAGGACTGACTTTTCACTTGTCTCAGATGATAGAATTTGGGATTGGCCGACTCAGAGCTCTCGCTTACCCAGCCCACCAGGGTGAGCTCTCCAGCACTGCTCAGGTTAGACCTGTGGAGGCGGGGTCAGCGCTCCTGTTCTCATGCCCTCTGGCTAGCTAAGCCACACCTACACCTCCAAAGCCAGCCCCCCCAGGTTCCATCCCTAGCACCCACATGGCAGCTCATGGCTGTCTGTTAACTCCAATTTCAGTGAATCCTCATACAGACATACGTGTAGGCAAAGCACCAATGCATAAAATGAAATAAAACCCTGTGTGTGCACTGGGACTCCAACCAAGGTCCTTTGGAAGAGAAGATACTGCTCTAAACTGCTGAACCATCTCTCTAGCCCTTGAAATAAAAAAAATTAACTTTTTTTTTTTATTTGTGTGTGTGTGTGTGTGTGTGTGTGTGTGTGTGTGTGTGTGTGTGTGCATGCACACATGCACAGGTACATGAAAGTACCTTTAGAGCCCAGAAGAGGGTGTCATTGGATCTTTTATAGCTTTAGGAGACTGTGAACCACCCAACATGGATGTTAGGAACTGAACTTGGGTTATCTGCAAGACCAACAAGAGCTCTTAACTACTGAGCTACCTTTCTAGCTCCTAAAGTAAGTAATTTTAAATCCTGGTTGAGGGCTGGGCACATGGGAAGCAGAGGCAGATAGATTTCTGTGTTCTAGGCTAGCCTGGTCTACAAAGAGGGTTTCAGGACAGCTTGGGCTACACAGAGTAACCTAATACACATGCATGTGCGCACGCTCACACACACACACACACACACACACACACACACACACACACACACAAAGGCCAGAGGAGGGTGTCAAGTTCCCTGGAAATGGGAAGTTAGAGATGATTTCGAGTACAGTCTGGAGTTACAGACAATTGTGAGCTGCCATGTGGGTGCTATGCTGCTAATCTCACCTAGGTCTTCTAGAAGCACAGCCTGAAGATCCAAGTTGTGAGCCATAGAAAACTTCTCAATGTGGGAGCCTGTGGGAGTTCTAAGGATGTATATTGTTAAATCAAATTATGAAAAACAAAACTTGCTCTGTGCCACATGAAGACAGATACCTGTACAAAGCAGCCTGGTTGGTGGTGGGCCCGGGAACTGCATTTCTGCAGTCACTCAGGAGGCAGAAAGCCAGTGAGGGTTCAGATGTTGTCGTCACCTCTTCTGGGCCAGCCCCTGGCTCCTGCTGGGTCAAGCAGATGGTCAGGTGCAGGTGGCTCTCTGAACTTTGGGCACACAGTTTCTAGAGTGTGCTGAGAACACGCAGGGGCCTAGAAAGCATGTCTCAGCCAGACTCTTGACTGTCCCAAGGGATTTTGCAGCAGGGGTGGAGTGGGGCTAGGGAGACAGAACAGGAGAGTTCACAATCAGAATCACCTGGGGTCTGCGTTGGTGAGTGGCATGCCCTGACACAGTCACCAGAATTCCAGGCCCTCAGCACACAGGGGAGAAAGGTCTGCTGGATTTCATTGATCTCCCAACAGATGACACTGGGATCTAGTCAGAAGGCTCTAGGTGCCATATCATCCCCTCCAGGCTGAGTAATAGACAAGGGCAAGCTGGGCACTAAGAGGAGCCTAGGAACTGAGTCCATCAGAAGAGGCACCACATTTCCCAAATCTGACCGATGTAGGTAAAATTTTTCCTGTGTGAATTTGTATTAACCCAATGAGATAGACTTAAGAGTGGGAAACCAAAATACCACCCTTTCTGAAGATGCCACTTTATATAACATTGACTATTGCCCTAAGCCACTATGTAGCACTGTAGTGGGGACTCATATCCAGATCTCTGGGGGAGGGAAGGGTGCTCCTAAAACCCTGGAAAGTGGACTGCAGAGACACAGGTCACCTGCTTAGAATTAGACCCCCATTGTAATAGTGACTTTTATTTGCCTGTTGTAAATGTCTTCTAGAGGCTTACTACCTGTTAACCTAGTCTTAGAAGCTTCTGGCCTCTGTACAATCTAACATTGGCCTAGAATGTTTTCAGCCTCTGAGACTTACTGCTTAATAAACTCACCCTTTCTTGTTCTTTTTGAACTCACAGCTGGCTGGTTCAACTCAGCTGTTCTGACTCAAACTCCTCTCTTAGTTGACTTATTCAGTCTGGCTTCTCTCCCATCCCCTCCTTCTCATTCCATGGCTAATTCTGCCTTCATCTGTGTCTAGCTTGTTCTCTCATTCAACTTCTCTCTGTAAAATTCTCCCAGTAAAACTGCTTCATCTCTTTCATTGTCCCTTAAGTAGCTTCCTTTTCCTCTCCTCCTGAGAGTTGGAAGTATCCCATTCTTTCAAATCTCTGATTTGTCATTTTTTTTTCTCTCTCTCAATTAGACAAACATAGATTATCCCTTCTACAAACTAACTTTACCTTCATTGTTTAAGATTAAAGGTGTGTACCTTTTCTTTGCCTGAAACTTGCTTTATAACAGGCTGGCCTTGAACTCAGATCTGCTTGCCTCTGTCTCCTGGATTAAAGGTATGGTTGTATTCCAGCCAGATCACACAGACCTAGGTCTTTGACTGTGATCTCTTGCCAGATTAGTCATGTTCTGAATTAAAATTCCTCCACACCCCATTGTCAAATTTTTGTTCTTGGAACTGCTCATTTCTGAAGGCTCTGGGTTCCTTGAGGAGCCAAGCTGTGGCAAGTAGCCCCAGTAGCTGTGGGGAATAAGACCAATTGGTGAAAATAAGAATGGGGACTACAAAGTTCTGGCTCCAGTATACCACACAGGGTACAGGAGAGTCGGTTCATAATTAAAAGATAGATAACATTGACTGGCATACACCACATCAGTTTCACCAGTCCCAAGACAGTTTTTCTAGAAATTAGTTTCTTT